>JAPMOR010075478.1:483670-521262 GCA_026543865.1 Argiope aurantia
ATATATATATATATATATATATATATATATATATATATATGCAATAAACAAAACGTAACCATTTATCCTTTCATTAAATTTAGATTTTTACTCTGATATGAATTATTGATTTCATATTAAAACGATTTCACATATCCATATCTCTGTAGTAGGCAATAAAAAAAAATACATTCCACTACAACACTGTACATAAATGTGTGCATGTTACTCTTGCTCCTATTTGAGTTGAGCTGCATTCTCAACTCAAACAGGAGTCAAATAATAATTGTATGTATTGCTTAAATTTATCGTCAAATATTCCAGACCTAGTAGGAAAAAAAATCTCCAACTATTTTCAGTTTTTTTTATTTTTTTTGTACAAATTATTAATTTTTAGTTTGTTTTATTTACAAATGATATATTTATGTCACCAAACATTTTTCAGGGTGATATAACACATCATGCGATGTGACTTGTGTTTAATTTACTATTTCAACTTTTCTTTCTAACTTCACATGTATTTTATCGCTGAAAAGATTTAAGTTCATGCAAAAATTTCTATTTGTAACGAATATGACTACGTTTATTTTATTTCCTTGCTGTTAAGATTTTCAACCGCCAGCTTAAGAACTGCATGGCCTAATCTAATTGCACCATTGGATCATTTCTAACAATTGGCTAATAGTGGCTATATGAAAGAGACAAATTTAGTGGATTTCGCCATTGTAATTATTTAGAATTCGAATGAAGTTCCGTGATTAAATGTAACTGGATATGCTCATAATTGCTTTTAATTATAGTCCATATAAGCTTAGCATTTTCTTCAAATAAATATAAGCCAAATTTGTTTACTTTTTCAATTACATCTTGTTTGTGACATTATTTATGGAATATCAGAAGCCTCTACACTCTGCTGTACGCATCCCATATCTTTGAAGATTGGCAGAAACTGTATCTTAGCATTCAGACCATAGGACAATGACCCGAGATATTAAATCAAATATATACTTATATATTGATGCACAAATACATATATATGTAAATACAAATAAATCTTTTCGAATGAAATCTTTTTTTCGATTTCTACTTGATTGATGCATCATCTCTCATCTGAAACACGTCTTTAAAAAAAATAGAAAAACAGTGGAATTTTAATTTAAAATAGCAATCAAAGTTCTGGAACCAAGTGTATAATATTAGTATTCATTTCATTTATTCATTTTAATTTCTTAAAATGTTTATGTATGCTACTTTCAAAATAGGACATGTCACTTTCGAGTAATTTAGGAAAACATCTTGTAATTTATTTCTGTCACCCCCACTTTGACAAAAAGCCGAAACGTGATATAATTTTTCTAAATTCTAACCGAAGTTATTAAAGCATCAAAATTTTATACATGATTTTTTGCTGATTAAGCATCTGTGGCCACGGCCTATACTCAGATTTCACTGATGGGATTTTTTTTAATCCCCGGAAATATGAGAAGTGTACAGCAGATTTTCTGAGAGATTTGATATTTCATCTATAATGTCGTAAATAAAGATTTTTCGATAAAAACTTGGCATAAATGTTTTCGGAAAACACATGTTTTATGCTTAAACGTTTCTGGTATATAAGCATTTTCCCAGTGTAAAATTCGTAGTTCATAGTAAACAATGTAAATTCTTTGTTGTAGTGCTCGAAAAGATTTCAGAGATCAAATGACAAAATTCATGAGAAAAGCTATGTTTCTTAAGAATATTTTAATATTTATTGTATTTGAATAGCATTGCATTTTCTGTAAATATAAATTTATATTTAAAATAAATTTTGTTAATTTTCAAACCTACTTTTAATCTACGAGTAAAAAAAAGTTTTTTTCTTGCTTCTTTTAATATAAAAGACGATTTTTTCTTGCTTCTTTTAATTTGACACACATATATAATTTTCAATCATGATTCTTCTGTATTGTCTTCTATTCTCTCTGGCAATTCTGAACTTCATTTTTAATGTTAGCGTAAAAGAGTACTTTGAAGAAAATTCTTCCATACTCTTTTCTTTAGAAAATGTTTATAGTATTTTGTTCAGTTCAATGTAAAGTATTTTATAAAATACGTGAATTTTGTTATTATCAAAGCATTTTTCATTATGATTTCGTTAATGTTGCATTAAAACAATAGAATTTCACATCAAAACAAGATCATGAAAAAACCCTATTTGAAATATTGCTTTTAGTTAAGAGTTAGATCAAACGAAAACTTTAATAGAATCATTGAAATAATAAAATCAATTGAATTTCACGCTGATGCAAGATCTTGTCTTGATCTTGCAAGATAAAGTCCCACTTGAAATATTTATTTTTTAGTTAAGAGTTAATCCATACGAAAGCTTTAAATCAATAGAATAGAATTAACAGGAAGAATTAAATCAATAAAATTTCACATCAATGCAAGATCATAAAAAAACCTATATGAACTATTGCTCTTAATTTGGAATCAGATCAAAAGAAAGCTTTAAGTCAATAGAATATAATCAACGAATGAATTAAATCAATAGAATAGAATCAACGAAGGAATTAAATCAATAGAATAGAATCAACGAAAGAAATAAATTAATAGAATTTCACGCCAATGCAAGATCAGGAAAAATGCCTATTTGAAATATTGCTTTTAGTTAAGAATTAAATCAAACGAAAGCTTTCAGTTAAACCCCCATATTTTTAAATGAATGTTCTCTCTATAAAAGTATGTGTATTGTATCTGTTTTGCTTAATGAATAATAAACTAATTCTTAACTAAAATAGCTTCCCAACATTCATGATAGCAATTGAAATAATGAGAAAAAATTGCAAGAGCTAGCAAATTAAATCCGGTTGTTAATTGTATCGAAATAGTTTCATTATATCAACGTAACTTTTAGTGAAGTAACGCGTGGACAAAGCGAACATCTAAAACTGCTCCAACTTCCACAGCATGGTAGTTAAACGCAGTCAATTAAGGCCACATATACAACATATCTTTTGCCTAATCGTATTTTAAACCTTCGATTCCCCATACATGAAGCTCATTTTGCTACAAATGCATCGAGATAAATAATTAACAAATCCATTTCTCAATAATACACATATAGTAGGAAATTTATATTTTGTTAAATTCCATTTATCCACAATTTACTCGTCCACAAACAAAGGATTCAATTTTTCATTTAAATAATTTCAAGCTCATGGCATTCTTTGTAAAGGACTTTATAAACGAATCTTTTTTGCAATCAAAAGCCGCAATTAAACATCTTTCAAAAGAAAAACGAGAAGAATTGATTTTCTTTTGAGCTTACTTCAGCTTACTTCTTACCATCAGACACTAAATTTAATTCTCGTCAAGCTCCGTTCAATCCGATCCGTTTCTTCATATTCTATAAATATTTCATTTATCAGCACCCGCTAGTAAACTGCGAAACATTCAATTCATCAAAAATAGGGCGCACATCCTTTTCGTTTTTTCCCTCTGTCACTACTGGAATTTCTGTATAATATTCGATAGGCTGGGTAGATGAATTTTCTTATTCGTTATAGTTTTCTGCATTCCTTTGGACGAATATTTCTCTGGTTTTTTTTCTTTCTCTCTAATGTTATCTAGTGTTCGGTTTTTCTTTTGCGCTGCCACAGAGAATACTTTTAAGAAGAGATCCCACCCCCACCTCGCACTTCTTTCCATTCCATCTCCTGAAGATAAATAAAAGAAAAATCGAAAGGGGAGACAGGATGACGGTGAGGTGAAGATGAAGAAAGATACAGGGATAGAACGTGGCAAATTTTCTAAAGGGTTTAGAGAAGAACTTTTCCAGAAACCACAGTTTAGGAATTGGTTTCGGTGATGTCTCTCCCTCCTTTTTTTTTTTTTTCATTTTATTTGTACATTTTAGTCGGCGCCGTAGAAAAAAAATGCAGGAGGAATTGATGTGTAAACTCCTCTGTTGATTTAAAAAAAATCAGATGAAGGATTTAAAGCGAGAGAAATAGAAGGAAATATTTTGCTTTTCAACTTACCAAGATATAAACTGTTTTTGGTTGAGGCTTTCTTCCTTCAGAGGATTCGAAGTACTGATTAATTGAGGCTTCAGGACCGCATATATATCTTCTCCCAGAATCTGAAAAACATATTAAAAATATATTTTATCATTCTGTGTGTGAACACGATAACTCAAGAATGCTTTGAGTAAGACGGATGAAATTTGGTAAATGGACTTAAATTAAATTTTTAGATTTCTATCAAATTTTGAACAAAATTCATTCAGAGGAAATCTCTCTGTCTTGCTGTACAACTAAACTTGGTAGATATAATCTATAAAGACTTATTTATTTAAAATTGGCCATCCAGGTTTAGCAATGTAAATACAGATTCTTTTTAAATTTTCAACTAAATCTGTCAAAGGATTGACAGCCTTTTGCCTTTTTTACAAATATGAAAATTGTGAAACTTAAGGCTATGGTTGCGAGCCCATTCCAATTTGCGATACTGGCGTCAGCCTGTATTTGATTAGATTTCAGAAAGCTTAATGTAATATGACTCCTCGTCCACTTGTCCAAAGACACCTATTAAAGAACCTTTCCCCTTCGTTCATGCATCTGAGAGATGCTATTTTGCTTAGAGCGTCTGTTATTTTGTATCAATTTTTTTTTTTTTTTTTTGTCTCGACGCCTGCTTCCACTTTTAGCAGTTTTTATTCTGCATTACTTCAAAAAATCCAATTTTTAGTTTTTTTAAAGATTTCTTTGTCTAAGCCAAACAATCCATAGTAAATCATATTCATAAAGACCAAGACTTCTTCAAGACTACACAATGGCTGAGACCAAAATGCCACTTATCAAAATCAATTAAATTATTCATACAAAAGTGCTCAAAAGTCCTTCAAAAGTGCAGTTATCATGTAGGAAGTCAAAATGCAGGACCCAGGCAGACGCTACAGATTTCTGACTCTACAATGTTTTTTTTATATGCTTATACATGTCATATAGATGTTCACACTGTAATTTATCATTTTTTCCCCTTTTCAGTTAGTAATCTCATTTCCCTGTAAGTTCAACCCATAGTCACCATTTGTTTAAGTATTCTTGTCCCCTCCATTTAGTTATTACTTCACAAAAAAAAAAAAAAATAGTATACAGCCGTGTAGGATTTGACACCGATGGGTTTCTCTCTGGAGATCCCTGGATGGTTTGTCGTCTCTTTCTTTCTTTTGACATTTTTTTTCCTTCCTTCCATCTTGTGCTCATTCAACTGGTTAGATAACTTTGTGTTATAGTCACCGTGGCACAGAGTGGTGTTATGTTATGTCTAAGCCATACTGAGGGTAGCATAGCGAGTAGAATAGAAAAGCAAAATCCAGGAAAAATCCAGCGTAATAAAATAATTTGGGTTATAATTTTTGAAAGGATCGATTTAGTGTTTTGATTCCGTTCGAAAATAAACAGTCCGCTCAACTTAGAAGTTGAATTTTTCGTGAATCAAAAGCTCGAATGGTTAGAAAAGGTTTTTTTTTTTTTTGGAAATTTAAATTATTTGAAATTTTAGACACTTGCAATTGTAGAATCTTCATTTACATAATTTATCTGACGGTATAAATCGTCTTTCAAAAAAAAGATTTTTTTTTGAAAACTGAAAAGTTATCTGAATTTTAATTAGAATTAGCTCTCATAATTCAGCAGTAAAATAGTATTGTTGGTTTAGTTTTTAATGTTCTTCAACTTCTACAACAGCCATTTTTAAACTGGCTGTGTGGCTTTCAACTAATATAAGGAAGAGTGAAAAATATTCAACTCACTTCATTTTTTTTCCACTAAAAAACTTAAGTTCACTTCTCGATAGGGAAGAAACTTGGGATAGTCATACTGAAGCTATTAAAGTAATAAATCTTTTACAATAATTTTTTTCTGTTTTTTAATCTTCTTTCACTTGTCTTTGTCCAGATTGCTAAAATATAATTTTCTCATCTTGGTGGCTTCGCAACCGGAGGGTTCAGGTTTGAGATCTGATTCCTCCGAATAACCGTCGTATCAATGGGTCTGGTGCAAGATAAATTCATCGGGGTCAAACGTCCTTCTGATGGTGGGTGTGGAAGTTTGGAAAGGGAGTGCCAGCTCAGGTGACATCCTCTTCATTTGACCGCGATTCAAAATTATGAAGTCCGTTCCAAAATAGTCCTAGAATAGCTTCTTTAAAATGGGATGTTAGTGTAACTAAAAACTAAAAAATAATTCTTCCCCCAAAAAAGCGGAGAGCGTCGTACAGTAGATTATCGAGGACTTTTAGGATATCTTTTAAAATGACATAAATGACCTCTTTGTGGAAAAAAGCTTAGTTTAAAATTTTTCAGGAAAAATACTAAAGTTACTAAGCTACATGAGATAAATGCATACCCAAATAATCAGGATTGCCTATTCTGTAAGAAGTTCAAGGCTGGGAAAAAATTGATACAGAAAATTACGAAACTTTAGCATGAAAAAAGAGTAATATTATTGTATATTATCGCTGAAAATTACTTCAAGATGTCAAATATTATGCACAACTTTAATATTCTGAAAGTTAATGCTATTTAAAAGTCTATTCCATAATCACGATTCCTTGAAAAGAAAGCAAAATTCATATTTAAATCAGTGTCCTCTTTCATTTCGTCTCAGTTCTCAAAAGAGCAAATGAGAGACAAAATCTTTTGTCAGCATAATTAGTGTCCATGAAAAGAATGCTAAAAATGAAAGTTCCGAGCATTATTATAGAGTTAGGAGGGGATTAGAAAATTGCGTATCGAATATCAACAGACAAATATAGAAATTGAAGAATTTCTTGACATTTTGATGCATTGCAGGCAAGGAAGAGAAACGTGGATGATTCTATACAAAGGGTAGTTAGTTTTAAAGCTTGGTATCAGAAATTTTATTCTAATCCTTAGATTAATTAGTGAAGAAATTTATTGTCTTCACTAAAGGAAATGAATGAGTTTTGGCATTTGTTAAGGAAAAATGATATTTTATATTTCCTTCTCCCTTTCGGATTGTAAATTAGATTAACGTTTACTCATAATTATTTACTTGAAAACAATTTTATTATGTTATGTACCACATTCTTATAAATTATTTTTAAACTATGCACTTTGTTATCAATTATTTTTAAACTATGCACTTTGTTATCAATTATTTTTAACGTTTGCACATTATTTTCTATTATTTTACTATGCTTTACATGTTATTAATTATTATTAAATTATGCACTTCACAGAAATTTTATCTCCTTACTGTATAAAAGGCGATAAATATGGAACATTTCAATTTTATAAGTATCTATTTGAGGAATTACATAAATGTGCTATCCTATTTAGATATTCTGCTGCAGTAATAAAAATGATCTCATAAAGATAGATGCTTTTTTTTTCTTTAGTAGGAAGAATGGTAAAATGTATAGGATGCTCGGTTAATTTTGATTGAACAAGTATAAAGCATCATAAAAGCGTTTCCATGACGTAGAAAATCGTGCCAAAATAATCGCCAATTCGAGTAAAATTTGTATGATGCGTGAACTAGTTTTCCCTCATATCGTTATCTTGGTTCCTTTCTCGCCATTGTTCAGTTCTTATCAAACCGTTATTTTTATAGTTATTGTTCTCGGTGACATTTGAACCTGAATACCTATTTCCACATAACCTGTGGTGGATTTCCAACTACGCAGACTGTCTGGGATCACTCGGATGACTAGTTAGGCGAGCGATTAACAAAATATTTAGGAAGCTACCAAATAAATAAATTTGTAAAACATGCAAATCTTATGAATTAGGAAATACTAGAATGATATCATTAATTCTTCAAACACACTTGAGTACATATTTGAAATTGCGTTTAATTAGTTTTTTTTAAACTGTTTTTAAACATAAAACTACAACTTAAATATGGCTGCGCACAAAAATGGAAACTGCGCTATCATATATCATAATAAATAAATAAATAAAAGCATATATTTTTCACTAAAATAGAAAATTATTCCAAAATCGATCATTAACGCGTTGATCGTGTTGTAAGATTATCGAAATTACATTAGGAGGAACATTTTAATGTAAGCTGCCTAGAGCAGAAAAATATCCATGTCCGTCACTATTCATGGGTATCATGTTGTCTAAACTGAACGCTTTGCATATAGAGAGATGAAAAAAGCGGAGGGGGATGAACATCATTATCATTCTTCGTATTGACGTTGAGAGCTGACATCTTTAGTGGGTACTCATTACTGATGTCAACTTGATGTGAATGCTTTTATATTTTTTCATCATTGTTATGATCAGATGCTTAAAAGACATTGAATAATTTGGATTCTGTATTGAAAAGAGGGATCCGATCTCATGACGTAGACTTTTAGTTCTGCTTTCATGATATCACATCATGTTGTTAATTCTTAGACGATTGCATTTTGGAATCAAACATTATAATGAAATATTTTATTTTTAATGATTAATTAAAATATTTATACACTAAAGTGTAAAAAATAGAAAAAAAAGCAAAGAAATATTCAATTAAATGGTTACATTTCAGATTGTGATGTTCAGCGCGATTTTTAAAGATGCGAGTTTGTCAATTTAGCTATATCCGATTGAAAAGATAACATAAAAGTTTTTTTCAAATGTTGTTAATTAAAGCCATTGCTCTAAAAGTTTTGGGATTTGCATGCAATATCGTTTAACAATACTCAACAAAATGCAGACGCTCACCTTCTCTTTGATTAGACTCCCCGAATGCCCCTCGAAGTTGAGAAAAGAAGCTTCCGGGATGATGGTTTCTTTTCGCTGCCCTGGAGGGTACACGAAAAGGTGGGGTCTGACTATTCCATTGATGACGTGACGTACTTTCTTATAGGAAGGGT
Source organism: Argiope aurantia (assembly GCA_026543865.1). Taxonomy (NCBI): domain Eukaryota; kingdom Metazoa; phylum Arthropoda; class Arachnida; order Araneae; family Araneidae; genus Argiope; species Argiope aurantia. The sequence continues at coordinate 492,530 of JAPMOR010075478.1, forward strand.
TGTACTGTGGTCGGTGATGACTCTTAGGACTCAACCATAGTTCTCGTCACTGTTGCTAATGGCGGTCCGGTCATTCGGTTTTTATCCGTATGCCTTCGGGCAGGTCGGAGAGTCAGTGATATGACTTCCCTTTGATTTGAAAAGTTCTGGAAAACTAGACTTTAAGAAGTTAGTTAATCACAAAGTCATTTATTTCCAACTTCCTCAAGATACTTTAAAAATTATGAGACATTTATATATTGCGTAGAAAGATAATACCTTTTTTCCTAAAACAACATCATGTTTCTACTCGATAAAAATGAAAAGTAAATAATGCAACTCTTTTAATAAAGAATAGCAGCAAGAAAAATATTCTTCTATTCTTGAAGCGAAGAGAACTGCCATGAATCAATGATTCTCCCCGCCAGCAGCGCTTGCTTTGCAGGTGAGTCGAGACGCAGCAAAATTTCTCCCTATTCTCATGTTTTAAAACTCTTATTTGAGAAACTTCAAAATAACCAAAAATGAAAAAAAAAAAGCTATCCTTTCCTCTCCTCTCTTTCACCTTCCAACATCTTCCTGCATCCGCATGAGAAGAGCATGAAAAAGCCACGACACCGCAAGCGATTCTTGAAGTGTGGTTTCTGAGAATGTTCTTCCTCAACTCCTTCAAAAAATTCGCCACGTTCGATCATTCTATTCTTCCACTGCTCCGCAATGTTATCACCTGGCCTCTTCAGATTTTTTTTTATTTTCTGGAAATGGAGCTGGAAGGGGTGCGTCTTTTCAAAATTGTGCAATGATTTGAGGAAAGAAGAGGCAAGAACAGACCTTCCTAAAGGGTGATGTAAAAAAAAAAAGAGTTCACAGGGAACAAGAAAATTCTCTGCCCTAGACCTTCAATTTTATATCGAAATTTGTGAGGAGAACAGGAAAAAAAGAATCCATCAGATTATGTTTGATGACACCCGAGGGTAATTTCGGGAGTTGTCAGCGATAAATGAAATATTTATTGAACTGGAAGGTAGCTAGATTGATCGGAACTTCAAGAGAATTTAAATCCATAAAAATAGATGACAAGTTTCCCCTGCTGGATTCAGAATGAATTGTATATTTTTACCATTCAGTGGGTTCAATCACAGTTTTAAGGTACGAGTTGGAAGAATGAAATCAAAGCAATGAAATGGATCTCGATTAAAGATATTAACCCTTTGCCCTCAAGGCTGTCTTCGGGAGGACGAACCAGCAACTCGAAACGTTTTGCAGCGCTCTTAGTGAATTTCTCAACTCTAATTTGAAATAATTACACACAGAATTTAGCTTATAAAACTTTTATACTCACACACTTTATTAATCTTTAAACCTACACGCGATATTTCAAATATATGCTGAGTCTTTTTAAAAGAAACAATAGTTATCACCGTGCATTGAATTTCGGCACCAAACAAAGTAGTGAGTGAGAGTCACTTTTCGAATTTCGGCACCAAACGAAGTGGTGAGTGAGAGTCACCTTTCGAATTTCGGCACCCAACAGAGTGCTGAGTGAGAGTCACCTTTCGAATTTCGGCACCAAACATAGTGGTGAGTGAGAGTCACCTTTCGAGGGCAAAAGATTAAGTATTTATTGTCAATACGTGACATTTTAAATTACTGAGATGAGCAGCAAAGAAAATTTTGGGCATTAAAGATAAGAATTTGGGGGAAATGGATTCTCCTTTTTGTAAACATAGAATATATTTTGAAAAATTGCAGTGTGGAATATTTAAAATATCAATGCTATATATACTATTTTATACGTCAGATATAAAAATAATGCTATTTTTTTTAAAGTTTGTTCACTTAAAAATAAATGTACAATTGAACATTTTTATGTTCTTTTTAGAAAAGAAGGCAATAAAATGAGATTTTTTTATCCGTATATTTATTGAAAATTTCATGCAATGACTGTTTTTGTTGCAAACCATGCAAACCACTCAGTCGGATTTTCTGAACTAGTTTCAAAGACGATAGCAGTCATGAACGAGATACCATTTACAATCAATAACTCTACTCAGTTCATAGTACTGACTAGCAATGATATAGTCTAGAGCTGTGTTGAAAACAGCTGCATTTTACCTTGGATGATGATATAATTTCAAATCCTTTATCTTAAAATGCATCATTTTTACTTTCTTGATTTGTAAAAAATGTCGAACTTGACACAACTATAATACTCACTTTTTAAATAATGTGTTTATGTATGTAGATTTGATGAATTCAAAAAGTAAAGAGTTAAATGTGTGAAACTTTGGAAGTTGTATATAATTGTATATAGTGGTATTATCTGTTTACATAAAATTTGACAGCCTTTTCGTTTGTTTCAATTGTTTACTGTTAAATTTACATCCTTTGATGGTTTCGAGGAGTTTTTGCTCACAAATTCCTTAGTGCATATAAAGACTGATTGTACTGTTAAAATAGTTTTTACGCCCTTCTAAAAGGGGCAAAAGGAGGGGGAAATGATTTCCCCTTTTGTCAGTACGAAAAAAATATTTTTATTACTCCTTAAATTTAAAAAAAAAAAAATGTCTTCGTGACGTGAATTTCGTTTGCAAACATTTTATTTTTCTAACTTTAAATACTTTTCGAAAATTAATTTAAATGCATTTTATAATAATTGCCATTGAAATAGTAGCCTATTTGTATTGTTTAATTGTATCTATCATTTTCTGGCACTTTTAAGCTTTATGAATAAAATCATTTTTCACTTCAAAACGTCATTATTTCTCTACTTATAATAAAAATGTATCTATGTGCGTGATACTCTGCATACTATCACTCAACAGGCCATGCTATTGGACATAAAGCTACCAAATTAGATATGTATGTACACTTTGAGAGGTGAAATGTACAACTAGGAATAATTTTTTTAAAAAAATTTCAGTTCGAATTTTAATTAACTGAAGAATAATCAAAATTTTGATATTCTGTGATAACTTCCGAAAATAGCACAAAATAAAATTCGGCACATCGGGAAGGAAAAAAAATGGTTTTTAACTGCCCCTAGGCGAAAAAAAACCATAGGAAAAAGACAAAATCAATGAAAGTATGAAGAAAAGAAGGTCAGCGACGATTTGCTTAAGAAATCTTCAATATGCTGCCCATTATTTTTCTCCCTTGAAAGGTCGGAGGCCATAAAAGATCTGAGTGTTTCAGTGCTGGTATTATGAATGTGTTACAAAACGTGTGTATTATATTCATCTAAGTTCGTAGTGGAACCCTTGTATAACATTTTTCAGGTAATCGTCAGGTCAGTTAATCGTGGTGGTCAGCTGTTGGAAAATTGCAACTTATAATCCATCCTTTTCAAATACAGATTCAGCAGCTGTTTCACTGGTATTGCGATGTGCGAAGGAACGTAGCTTGCATAAAAATCGTGCTATCCACATATTTATGTTATTGAAGAGCTGAAATAAACTGGTTATGCAAAAGTAATTCAAAACATGTTTCTTTGACTGTATAGGTTACAGAACCCAAGGGGGAAAGGAAGGACCAACGATAAACGCTGCAGTAAACCTGAACCCCCTCCCCCAGTGACTTTTTGAGAATGGGTTTATTTGAAACATATTATCCCTTTGCTTATATTCAGCAATTTTGAGTAATGACAGAACCTTGGTGATAGAAATGGGCTTCATCTGTTCATAAATGTTCCATGGCCGTGCATTGACCATTTACTTCCATTCAAGCAAAAATTGCAGAGCGAAAGCTTCTCATTTTGACAGGTCATCAGAAGGCAGCTCCTGAATATGCGCAATTTCGAATGCATTGTAAAATGTTTCGTAAAATTTTGTGAGTGGCGAATATTTAAAATTCTCGAAATTCTGCTTCCCCTAGCCATTTCCAAACCTGTTTGGCATTTTTCTGCGGTGCAGTAACCACATTCTTCACTGTCGAAGCAGCTACTTTCTTCCCTTTGCCACATTTCATGTCAGATGAATCCGTCTCTTCAAATTTAGCAATCAATTTCTTCAGATTCAATGCAGTCAACGGACCAGAGTCGTTTCTTAAACTCTTTATTGTCCGGAATTCTTTCAAAGCAATTGCCGCACAGTCACCGTTCAGTTAAAAAGACTTCACAAGCAGAGCCCGATCTTTCAGTAAGAGGAATCTTGATTACCTTTTGAAACAAAGAATAACATGAACTGCATGATCTCAGCCTTTTCATCGCAAGGATAAATGAGCGGCGCGCATGTCACTTCTTTCAATAAAAAACTCAAAATTAAAAAAATATATATTTTAAACCGAAGTTTTTAAGTATCTTATGATGAGTACATCTCTATCTATCGATCAGCTTTTGAATTATTTTTTTTTCTTTTGCAAAACAAATTATCATTCTTTCACGTATATTCAGATAAAGTGTCTGATCATTCTGAGAAGTGGTTCTTTTTTTGCAACCTTTTGAAAGTAAACGTTCATTTTAATAATCCCGTAACTGAGTCAATAAATGCTCTGAAGCATGATGATTTTTAAATTTTTATACAAGTCCTGTGAATCATATTTAATAAAATATTTTTGAGATGCTAACATTTTTTTGGGGGAAAAAATGGCCCACTTCTTTATGACTAAAATTGAGTGAGTTTTAAAACTTAAAACTAACGTCACTTTTTCTTAAAAATACACGATTTTAGGTCTCTCCATTGACCATCTGGGCGTTCACTAAGACTACTTGACCTAAAAAAATAATAAAATCTTTAATTGTCTAATATAGTGATATTCAAAGCTATACAGCAGAATTAATTTTTTTCAAAGATGACTATCACTTTTTTTATTTAGTTAGAGTGTCAAAAATATTTTACTGAATATAGCCGAAAGTGTTTGGACTTTTTGGGGAAGTATATTTATTAATTGAGCAAAATAAAATATTATTATATACATCATTTAGACTCTTGTGAAAGCAAAACTAAAAAACTGAATTTTATGATGAATCAGATTAATTTTAATTTAATTATCTCTGATGTATTGCCTAAAATAGCTATAGTATACATAAGACTTCAATGCAGAGTTATTCTTTTTCATGTACTTATTATTTAAAAAAAACATATTTGGTTTTCGCAGAAAGGTTTATGTATTAGTTGTACATTAATCACTTCTGTCTCAAATAGAAATTTTAGCGTAGGCAACATAAAATTAGAGATATGCACCGTGATTCAAACTTAATGTTCAAATTTAGTGGGGAAGTAAGGAATACGCCAGGAAACCGATTTAACATAGGAAAGTATGTCCTCAAACGTCATCTGCATGGACAAATTGAACAAGTAAAGTGAACACAAGGAAAGAGTACAGTTAAGTGGTAACGAATGTGACTTAGTACAGGTTGACATAAGTTGCTTAACATTTCATCTATTTACAGAATCACACTGTCACTGTCGACGGGGGTCTCGTGCACTTGGTCTTTCATGCTCCCCCGACAAAAAGAAATCCATGGGCGCCCATGAAATGGGTATCCAAGCGATCGGTCCACTTCTGCCGATTCATCGAGTTCTGAATGTCCCATTTAGATAATCACGCGCAACAATTATCCAATGAGCTGGAGCCCCGTCATGCTGATACCACACATCTTGGCGGATATGCACAGGAATAGCACCCAGAAAAGTTGGTAACGTTGTCCTGAGAAAGATTAAATACTTCCGTCCGGCCAATCGGGGTGGTAACAAGTAAGGTCCAACAAACAGTCACCAATGATTCCAGCCTATATATTCACGGCAAAAAGATGTTGCGCAGCGTGACTTTTATTACCAGACTCGACTTAAGCGAAAATGGTCGGGCGAGCTGTACACTGGTTGGGTACGCATAGAACCTTATACATATGCGTGCGTACATTTGCGGACATACTTTCCTGTGTGAAATCGGCTTCCTGAAATATTCTCTACCTCCGCACGAAATATAAAAGATAAGTTTTAAATCACCTTGTAGATAGTACATTAAAAATAATATGAAAATAATATGAATTCTATGATTGTAAAGATTGGAAGTTTAAAGATATTTTACTGAAGGAGCCCTTAAAACTAAGTTAGATAGAATGTTTATCTGAAAATTTTTATTAATTCCTATGAACTAGTTGGCAGCCAAAGGCAGCTAACATTTATTTCATCGCTCTTCCTTCGAAATCATTGTTTTAAAAACGGGACGTTAATGTAAATAAAGTTAAAATTCCTCTTCCATTGTTTATCACTTTTTTATTGTTGTTGCATGTTGATATGAACCATATATAATATTATGATCGATGGAAAAACATTCTAAATTTTCCATCTTATATTCGTTTGTTACATATTTATATGAGGTTTCTTGCCACAAGAGCTTATATTGTGTCAAAAATAAGTTTTAATACAAATCGATCCGATTAAACAGAAGGCGTTTAAGCATTTTATCTAATAAAAATTACTGGCTAGGTCATAGCAAAATTTTATACAGATTCTCTCCTGAATATACGTCTTCGATTTCAAAAAAAAGTTCATAATTTGGCCTATATGGAGAAAAATGGATCTGCAATGCTAACAGTTTGTATATAATTAGAAATATTTAAAAGATTTTATCGTATATAATTGAGCTTGAAGCAATTTTTCACTGAACTACTAATTTGGTAACTAGTACACAAATAATTTTACCATCGAGTATTATTTGCAAGACATTTTTATCTGAGAACTAAAATTGCTTCGGCAGATCGTCTTGCCACAGCATAGGCAAAATTACGCATTAATTATGCACTTCAAAGACGTTAGAATTTACAATGAAACCTAAATAAGTGCACAAATATATTCACGGCAAAACTCTATGTATTCACACTACTGCCGTAGGCTATTAGAATGCAGAAAACTGAGAATATTGCGACTGCACTTATTGAATAAAAAACACTAAACGGGCATGATAACAAGAATGCATGTGTAGTTTAATAACGTACATTTTGAAAGAAAAGTTGTTGTAGGTAATTTTGCCAAAAACTATATAGCATATTTGTACAATAGTATCAACACCCATCAGTAAAAATACTTAGAGTTTTCCTTCTTCTGAAATTGAAATCTCATATTAATGAAACGTGCAGAAAATAAAGTTATCATCCAGAATGACAGGAGTTGTCTAAATATCTGTTTGATTTGTGTTATCCTGCATGAACAAAGTTAAAAGTAAAAAAAATGGTTATAGTTACAGTTCTGTATTTAGCTTTCACATTTCTTTTTTCTTTATTTCAGTACTTTTTGCCTCATTTGTTTTCACTACTACTATAAGTAACGGTTTTGTTATCCAAAACACTACAATTTTTTAACACTTAGTGTTCCCATTTCTATACCATAAAATTATGGTAAAAATATTATGATATGTTCTCTCACACACACACAAAAAAAAAAAAAATACAGAAACTTATCTGGAAACACAGATGATATTTGAAGCAGAAAAACTATTCTACTATTCAATTAGGTTCAAACTATAGCTGACTGAATGACACAGCAATTCTTTTTGTAAAGAAACACTATTATCACTGACAGGATAGGAAGCACTAACCTATTTTCTTAGAGAAATAAATTATCATTTATTTTCTGATTCTGTAAATGATTTCCCGTAAACACCTGCCATCAGTTACATTATTGTGATCGTTAGTAGAGTGTATCATGATAAACACTATTTTTACACTTCCTCTTATAAACACTATTTTACACTTCCTTCCTTAAATGCTCCTCTTATAAACAATTTATGGTCACAATTAGGAGGAAAAAAAGTATAAAGACCCGTAGGCACTCTTCCGAAATGCAAGAAATGGCGTCTCCAAGACATACGATTGGCACTTGCCGGAGATTCAGTATTTAAGCGTTAGGAATGTGGTCTCTTTTAGACACCTGTCAGAATAAGCGGAAAAAGAGAAAATCCATTACCGTGTAGCTACAATGTTAAGAGAAAATGTAAGGATGATAAAGGTGGTAATTGTTATTAGGATGAGGTGCATTTACTTTTGATGATTTTGTTGTAAATCTAGGAGAATGAAAAAAAAAGAGATGATGACATCTGTTGTTCAGATGACATAAAATTTGACGACGTTCAAATTATTTCTCTAATCGCACTGTACTCAAAAAGTCCAAAGAAAATTTATTTCAATGGTGTTTTATGAAGTTTAACACTTAAATAAAAATAGTAGCAGTTTTTTTTTTTTATCATGGAATCGGAAGGTCTGTTTGAACAGTTTTGTAATATCTGTGACAAGATTTTTTTTAAATGTTAGGTGTAAGATGGGAAAAAGGAAAGATTAATGAAACCTATCAAAAAATGATATCTGCGAAATTGTTAAGAGTGCATGTCTTCTGAAAACAATGCTCTGCTTAAAGGATTATCATTATTGTTCATATTTGTATGAATTGTTTTACTCCCAAACATTTGTGTTAATTAAATTTTAAGCTATGGAAATCAGTGTTTTCAAGCTGATGGCTATTTTTTTAAAATGAGCCTTAATCAATCTAGATATAATGTTGACGTTTTAAATCTTTGGGCATTCAAATTCTTGATGTCTAAGAAAGAGAAAATCAGTTTTGTCTTAGCGTTAATATTCGCAAATTAGGTAGTAATACTCTATCCAAAACAAAAGCATTTTGATCACGAAAACTCGAACCCTTTTACGAGTTATTAAGCTTTAGATCAAATTTTATTTTTGTTTTACTTGGAAAATATTTCATTAGCAGTTAAATGAATGACGTAACTATATATTTGCCACTAATTGTAATAATGAAATTTGAATTGCTACAGTAGCTATATTTATATAAAGTCATTATTTGAGAATTTGAAAAAAAAACTTTTTTATAAAAAAGGTCATAAGAGTGTCTTATTATTTTAATTGAAGTTTCAAAAAGAAAATACAAAACAAAATCCGTTTGTAAACATGATTCATTTCTTTGGAAAGAATACTTAAATCAAATTTCACGATTTATTATTATTTTGGTTGGGAATTAAAACAATTTTTTTCCTCTAAGTTTTCAAATCTGATAATTAAATGACAAATTGGCGTGTTCCAGGCAAAAAAAAAAAAGATTGTACAGCATTTAACTTATATTTATGTTTACGTTTTAGTATTTCAAGTGATTCCAGCTCAAAGTAGGATTTCCGCTACTTGAAATAAATTGCACTGCGTGTTGTTAGAGAAAATAAATGAAACTTTACACCCCATTCCTTTCGTGTGATCTTAAATTTTCGCGTTGTCTATTTACGCTCCATTTTAATAACTATTATTATGAAATATGCTTAATTGCACCTTCATTTTTCTGCACTCTAAAAATTGACTAAAGTAAAGAGTTGCATTAAATATCCAAAGAAAGAATAGCTGTTCTATTAAAATATATAGCATAATCTAGGAAAATAAATTGATTAAGTATTCTTTGTTTTTTTCTCGGATCTCGAAGTAATTTTCAGTACTATTGTTTTGAGGGAGTAAATCCAACAAAGCTGATAAAAAATAGCGGAAGATATTCTTCTTCAATAGCAAGCGAAGTGATCAATTTCTTGCTTCCTCGATCAAATTCAATGCCGTATGACTCATGAACATATATGAACCAATGCTCCATATCATTGCTTCACCTTACTCCATACGATGGCGCATCGGTTGCTTTCTCACCGAGCATCTGAAAATTCCATTTGAATCAGCTGAGGATCTGATTGCTTGAATAACAGTAACTACTGCATGTGTGAGAAACCTGACATTTTTGTCCAGCACCTGACAACTGCACCAGTCACTCCATCGACACTATGAACCATGCATCATTGTTGGTGAACGCAATTTTGAGTAGTTCTTGTATACAGGGTAAATACCATCCAAACTCTGCACAACCAGATTCCTCGTGAGGAAGACTTAAAATATGCCCAACGAAATGTACCTACACGACACATAGTTTTCGAAAAAATGAGAAAAACAAACAAAGTATAACGTCACATCCGATGCAACTGAAAAACACAGTAGTGGAAACATCAACAGGACTATTTGCGTATCTTATCAACTGCAGTATTTGCATATGTTGAAAATGCTCGGCACACAGATGGAATCATGCATGTTAGAGCCGTGGAATGACGTGAAGTCGTCGTTCAACTCGTATTTAAAAGACTGCATCTTGCAGCTAGCGCAGTTCTTCGCATGTTGATCATGTATTCCTTTCGTGATTATTGCAGCATGCATTTGATCTACGGCCAATGTAATGGACATGCCTTACGAACTGCTAAGGAATATACCTATCGATATTCGTCACGCCGTCCTCCCGATGCTAAAGTCATCCGCAGGCTGGGCAACAGACTGTAAAATACAGGAAGCGTCTGTTCGACTGCTAGTGGTCATGATGTTGGAACACTGCATAATGCCCGGACGGTATCGCAGGGGGATGCAATACTGCGGCGGGTAGAATAAACACTCGAGGAAAGCACGCGCGCTTTAAACAGTGAACTTAATTCCACTGTAAGTACTGTGCACTGGCTCTTACGGTCAAAGAAGCTATTCCCATTTCACGGAGCACTCAAGCCTGCTTCGATATGCATGGCGTATACTTTGAAAATGTGCCTTTGTAGCTTGAAAATAGTGTTGATGACGTGTCAAATAAGGTTGAATGCTGTTTAAAAATGATTAATTAAAAATGATTTTAGATTGCATCAGTTAACGTCTAAGTTGACTAATACCCATGGATTTACCATTAGGTTCACCATTAGATTAATAACATTAGATTTATCATCTATTGGACTCTGTTCACTGCTCATATAATAAGTTATATATATATATATATATATATATATATATATATATATATATATATATATATATATATATCTTTCGTCATTCATAAACATATCATTTTTTATTAACAATAGATGATAAGAAATAAGACAAAATTCTAGTGTTTCTATGGCTAAAACTTGAAAGTTTTGATTGAATAGATCAAATTAGAAAATAGAGGAAAAGAAGCAATTTCGATGAAAATTCTATGATGCAGTTTTTTAAAATTTAAGTAATATTAAAAGTAAAATAACTGATATTAAGAAAAGAGCTAAATGTAGAGAAAATATTGAAATATTCAACGACAAAAGCTTTATTATTTACTTAAACAGGACAAGGACATTACAAAAAAAAAAAAAATCTTTGCCAATAAAAAAAAAGTCAGTATGTGTCCTCTAAGTACTCTAAAACAAACAAAGAAAAGAACATTCGTACACTTCAGTCTCCTGAGCTCTCCTTTCTAATCATTTATTTAAATCACAGGAGAGCTAGCTCAATCCTTTGGTTTTAGATCATTAATTAGTCCTGAATATTCCATAGGGGGAATGCAAAGCAGTGTTTGATTTCCCGTTCAGAAAAGTAATACTTTTGGCAATATTTAATTATTGATTTCTGCCTCGCTAGGAAATCAAAGTGACCCACTATGTGTTAGAGAGTTAGTAAGCAAGTTTTCATCCATTTCCTCTTCATCAAGGAACTTTGAGGGGAAAAAAATATAGTCTTCCCTTCCAGCGTTTCCTTCTAAGCGCGCCGAAAAGCCTCAACACCACAATCCTTTTCCAAAAAGGTGGTTTCTGGAAACGTTGGGCAACCACTTCAGAAAATCTTCCACGTTCGATTCTTTTTATTTTCTCCTTTCGTTTTCCCATCCTTTACCTTTGCTGCACAACCCATCACCTATCTTCTTCCGGCTTTATTTTTATTTTCGGGTGATGGGCTGGGAGAGAACTAGAGGGTGGTGGGGATTCTTTTTAAAAATGGTCTGTAAGGTAGAGGGAAGGAAAAAAAAAAAAAAAGAAAAATGGATTGTCAGATAGGAGGGAGAAGAGAAGGAAAAAATGTCTTCCCGAGGGTGACACAGTAAAAGATACCCACACCGAACAAAAAAAAATTCTTCTGTACAAAGCAACCAATTTTATATCGAAATTTATGAAGAGAACATGAAAAAAAGAGGAAAAGGGATAAATCAAAATATGTTTTTGATGACTTGGCGGGGATGTTCTGGGGCTTGTCAATGAATTCTGATAAATGAAATATTTATAGATTTCGTAAAAAGGAAATTGAACGAAAATTCTTAAATCCAAAGCTCACTCAAGAAAAATGGTTTTCAATCAATGGATCCTTTTTTTTTTTCTTCTTAATTTAACTTGTATTTTATTTATTCTGATATCGTTTTAAAGATGTTTGAAATGGAAATTGCTCATCAGGATGAATAATTAAGATGGGTTTACACTCGGCCAGTTATAAGATGACCAGTAGGCAGCGCATGCGTAGAAAGGCTGAAAATGATGCTCCGTTCATCGCAAATAATTGACCCGACGGGACAACAACATGCCGTTGCATTGTATTTTTTTTTCTTACTGCGCATGCGTGTGTAGAATTCGGTTAGATTTTTTTGGGGGGGGCGGGAAAAAATTGCCATTTTTTCCCTTATAATTTTCCACATTTTGGTATGTTGACCTTTTTTTAACCGTATTTCCAGAGTTTACCGTGTTTTACCATATACCCCCACATCAGAAGGGCACCCCAAACCGAATAGAAAATTTATTTTACATTTCCTTCTTTAATTAACATTTTTTAAACAAATCAGTACATTGTAAAATCCGTCAGTTTTTTGTTAGCTTCTTCATTATTCTGTCGTATAAACACAAAAAAAATCTATATTTCGTAAATCCATTGCTTTCTAGGGCGGAATTCAGCTAAATTTTCGCAATTACGACGAACAAATTTGGCCAATCAAAAGCATTTTGACAGATTGCATTTTCAATTCAATGAATAAGTGTGGTATTTCGAATTAACACTAAGAGTGTTTTTAATTTTAAGTTTAAATAGCATTTTGAATTAATTAATGAAAAATACCATAGAAAAGTTCTATGCACGCTTCTTCATCACTAAAGTAGTGAAGCAGAGGGGACCCCAAAGAAGTTTTTGCCCTGGGCCCCAATCAGGCTAAGTCGGGTCCTGGGCAATTTATAGCCAGGCATAGAATGCCTAAATCTATCTTAAGAAATTTTGGCAAACATAAAGCAGTTCTTTTCTGTGCATGCGTTGTTTTACTGGCCGTCTTATAACTGGCCAAGTGTAAACCCACTTTTACCAGAAAGCATGAGGCATCAACAGGAACCGACTATCCAGCACTTATTGTGGCATCCTCTGATACTCTAAATCCAGGGTAAGCTCCGGGCGGAGAACAGTTAACATCACATAATTTCTGTATTCACCATTGCAGGGAGAACCGACCACCGTGCCGGAAGCTTTTCAGAAAACGAAGCAATCCTAACTGAAAATTATATTTCTGCTTTTTCTTTTTATTTCAATTTAGAAGAATGCTTAACAATATCACTTACTATTATCTTTGGATTATAGTTCATTACTATTTTTCTTACAGAATTTTTATTATATTTATATTTTATAAATTATTATGTATATATTTTATGTTTATTATGTATATATAGCTTGCATGGCAAAAAAAAGGCTGTTAGATGCTTCGTAAACACAAAAAGAATCGGGTGAAAACGACCTATAGACATAACAAACAATTTGTTTTTCATGATTTTTATAAAAATTGCATAAATACTGCAAAAAGTTGATATTATGAAAAAGAAATGACTGTGAGTAATTATTGAATGGAAACGAAAATGTTGAGATTTGTTGCCTTGCTATGTCAATTCAGAATTTCGCCAATCAATAGCAATGGCGAAATAATTAGGCTGTAAATGTAACAAATATCATGCCGTTGTGCTAACTTCTTTCCGTTAAAAGTGAATAATCATTTTTCTGTAGATATACGTGCCAATTTAATATTTAGGAGTTACGGAGGTCTTTCAGACAAGTATGAGAGAAAAAAACTGAAGATGGGCAGATTGAAGGAAAAATTATTACCATGTTCCTGGATGAAGGAACAAAGAATGTTAGTTGAAAGAAATAGATATTATATTGAAAACTCTTTCAAACAGTGCTAAAAAAAACTCGAGTTAAAGGCGAGGTGGAATTTATTCGAGCAAGTAGTGTTAGTTTTCTCTTTGTTTCTGCGTCATTCTATCTTCAAATAGAATTTATCGCTGACATTTCAGTTATATCGGATTAAGATTATACGACATAAAAAACTGATGTGTCATCCTATTGCTGTTTCCTCTTTCTTTATAAAGGTAACTCTGCCATTCACTAAGATACCAACCTCCCTTCCCCATATCCCCAATAGCTTTCTCTAGAGTAAAGTACATGAAAACGCACGATGGAAGTTTATTCTATCTGTAGTATGACGACTGCTCATGACATGAGCTGGTATATGACCTTGGATTCACAGCTGATATATAATCAATTTAAGGTTTTTAAAAAATAGCTCATATTTTTTCTGAAAAATGTTTTTTGACTACAGAACTATTAAGAATACGCCAAATTTAAATCATTATGAGAGTTTCTTCGTACGGAACTTTATATCTTTTTAGATGTTTTACTCTCATATCCTACTGTATCACTTCCAGGAGCGCATAATTACATACAGATAATGAGGAAAAACAGGAACTGTAAGGAGAATCAGGAGGTTGTCAAATCTTTATAAAGGACTAAAAAAGAAGAAAATACCTATGATGTCTTTCGCAAGAATATCTATTGAAAAAGTTTATTTCCAAGTACTTGTCGTGAAAATGTTTATTATTTTAATTATTTATTGAATAAAACTCTATTCTAAATCTTTGCCAAAAACTCCTATTGCAAGATAACTTGCTAACATTCATATGGAACTAATTAAAAGAAGATGAAAATATTTCCAGAATTTTTAGAGAAGTGTGAAAAAGTCATTTAAAATATATGCTATTACAAGAAAAATATTTAATATTGATCTTGTTTAGAGATATATACTTTTACTTAATATTTTTTCTGAAATTTATTAATTAAAGCCTAGAAACGAATTATTTCTGATTTAGGAGAGCTAGTATTGAAAACTACCCTTAAGGGGGTGCTTGTGGACTCTTTCCGGTAGGCTCTATGATGAGGTAAAAAATAATTGGTGTTTGGTAATTCATCTTCCACTAACCTTTCCATGTGCCCAAGTCACTTTCATTTCATATTTCTCAATGAATTAAAAATAGAGCTTTATTATTTGCGAGTTTTCGTTTAACCTTTTAGTTAATCTGTCAAGATGATTTCGCACTATTTGTTTTGATTCACCTAAAACAAGGGGATTCTCTTTAATTGGCATTTCCACAATGTATCTATTTTCCTCATTGCATTTATGTGTTTGTTCAAAATGTTTCTCACAGTAAATCGAATCTTCATTTAAAGAAAGTTGATTTTCATTAATGTTTCTACTTGCCAAAATCGCTCCATTAATTTTTCTAAGTTATCAATATGTGTAACAAGAGTTTAAGATTCAATTCTGACTCTCCTTCCTTTGCAGAGCTAGTAATAAATCCGAAAAGCTAATCAACAAAATAAGATTATCCGAAACATATTTCCCTAACATTAACATATCAAAAAAGAAAGAAGCTAAAAGTAATATATCAACTGCCCTTTGATTTTACATAGGATCAGCCTAATTGAATCCATCCGGTGAGCTTTCTTTTTCTAGTTCTTTACTAATTTATTGAAAGAATACATTCCGTAATCTTTGGAATGACGAGCAGCTGAACTTTATGACGTATGACTCTTCGCTATTTGAAATCTCTGCGAACACTTTTGAATATAACTTTGAATGAACTGACTCGTTTTCTCATTGATACCGGAAATCGTTCCATAATTTTTATACTCTTTCAGAGCTAATTTATTCGCGATTTCTGTCGTGATAAACGAATTCGGAGATCATGTGTCACAGATGCCTCGCAAAGGTATTTCCTGACCAGAAACGTTTTAATGTAAACAATAATGGTAGAAAAAGCAGATGAATTAGCACCTTTTGTGTTTCGTTGTTCTTGCGAACCGAGAGAAGAAGATATTTCTGTCTGGGCAAATTCTTTTGAGTTAGGGTCTGAAGTGTTCTGATGATTACTAGATTTATTTACTGAAGCTTGTTGCTGTTGTTTTTTTATTTCTTGTATAAGAATCAATATGAAGAAGGCTATTTATTATGAAAGCCAAAACAAATCTTACAACGGCGATTCCAGCATTGATTCGTTTTATGAGAATCGGATAAACAATTAGTACAATGAGTACTTTTGATCATATTTAGTCTAGACTTTGGATTTAATTTTAAAAATGCTTTACATTTAAATAAAGGATGTAAAGGCTTATAAAATGCGATACACACTTTCTTTCAATAATTTCCTACAAAAAATGAATGAGTCTTTTTATTCTGGTTCTTCTTTTAGCTAATTTATCATTATCGTCAACGATATTTTCAAATTGAATTTTAAAATTTTGTCAATCTTGGTAATGTCCAGAAAACTTAGGTAGCAGAATTTCTGGCAGCCTGAAACTAATGCTTTCTGTTTTGCTTGATGCTTCGTTGGAACAAGATCTACAGTTCGAAACAGATAAAACTTCATTATTAGAGCTAATGTTTTTTAAGGCTTACCTCTAGTCTTTCACACTGTTCTTCCAATTCTTCTATTGAATCTTCCAATTCTTGTAATTCTGTACCCTCGGCTGTGATGAAGTTTTCTACTTTTATCTGTGCTAAATTTTATTAAATCAGAAGATTATCGAGTTTGGTTTGATAAACTATAGACTCATTTGTATCACCCGTTTCGATAAAAGAGTTCAGATTCATTAAAGAAGATTTTATATTACCTCTAATTATATTAAAAGAAGTGATTTTTGCTTTTTGAACATCAGCTATGATTATTTCTACTAATAATTCCTCGGGTTGCACGGACCACAATGTAAAAAAGAATAAATTTCAGTCTTTCCTACTCTCTTGTAAACTATTACAAAAATAAGTTAACATCAATTTGATGTCTGAACCATAGTAGTCTTTCACTTATTCTCTAACTTTTTCAGATACACAATGAAAACTCTTCCAAAGTATAAATGCACATCATTCGAAAACTCATCAATATCTATTCCAAAATTCTTAACCAGCAGTTAGCCGTTAATTTTGTTCTCTTGCCATGGTCTTGTTCTGACAGCTCTCTCGAAGAGATCGCATTTAGGAATAATATTTTCACCATCCTTCTTTTGAAGGTGGCATGGAAAGTAAAGTTGATGCATATTCTCTTCCTAATCGTGGCCACAAATAGTAGATATGATGGAATCTCTGAATTGAAACTGTGCAATCTGAGGTTCGAACTCGCCACGTTAGGGTTCATAGCCGAGTAACATAGCCACTAGACAAAAGTGTACACTCATGTCCGGAAGTTGTTATCTGACTTTTATGAATTTACCACCACAAAACAATGGATTACAATGTGATTCATGAAGAAGTATACACTTTCCAAATGCTGTAAAACTGTAACAGTCAAAGACACGAACCATCTTACTGAATCGTAAAGTAGATGTACTCGTAAAGTTTGTATCTCGCCCTTGACACATAGGCTGTTGTAGCATGCGCATCATGTGAATAGTCAGACGAAATGGCGGCGTCTGCAGTGAAGAAGGCTTTTTGTGTTCTTCGATTTCACAAAACGGAATCCGAAACAGTTGTGCAATGGCGTTTTCGATCACAATTCGGAAAAGAAGTTCCAGTTAGAAAATCCATCTATCATTGGCATGAAAAATTCAAAATTACGGGCTGTTTGAGCAAAGGTATAAGTCCTGGCTGACTGACTGTATCGCGAGAAGTCGTCATTCAACCAAGCCTAGAAAAATCAAGCAGAGTGTGAATCGTAAAGTTCATATTTCTTAGTCCACCGTCTGGAGAATATTTGAGAAAGAAGCTGAAAATGATTTCATTCCAAGTGCAGTTCTTGCAAAATCTGAATGACTTTGACAACGCTTTGAATTTTGGGCCGATATGCAGCTCCGTTTTGAAAATAATGAATTTGCTAATAACTTAGTTTTCTTTGTTGAAGTAACATTTCATGCCAATGGGAAGGTACACAAGCACAAAATTCCCTTTTAGTGAAGAGAGAATCATAAATTCACAGTGTAGCACACGTGAGATTCCCGTAAGGTAAATTGGTTCTGTGCAGTGTCCAAAAAGAAAGTGTACGGGCCCTAATTAGGAGTCTCACATAGAACATCTGCGACTGTCTGTAACAAACCTTAAAATAACCCCATACAATTCTATCATAGATGACATATGGTATTTTATATTTTTCTTGATTTAAAGTGCATTGAAGCTGTATACTTCTTTAAGAATAGCTCTGTATTTTGATGCTTTCCTAATGACGCCATTAGTGCTATAGGATCAGTTTTATATAATAAATATTGGTAGGATATTTTATTTCTCGCAGCATAACCCATAATTCTGATATTAATATTACCCATTTAGTACTTTTCAGCTTTATCAGCTGTTATCAGCTTTAACTCCATGTGATTACATTTCAAATTTTAGTACAAATGCTGTTTCAGAGCGGCAATCATACTTCTATGAATCATTAGATGCGTAGCGCAGCATATCCTACAAGTATCTTAAAACCACAAGACTCAGTCATACCAATCAATTCTAGAGCTTTTTGAAACAAGTCAGTACAGTTAACATAAGCCTTCTTCTACGCCATAATTCCTAAAACACTTACACATCTATCTGCAGCTTGTACACAACAACAATGAAAGAGTTTTTAATTTTCCTAGATAGAAAAAAAACATAATAGCACGCAAAAAGCTATAATGTTTTTTTGTGTATATGCAATCTTGTTATTATAGGAGTTCAGATCTAACATGACTTACAACGAAGGAATGGTTAAAATACAGCTATTATCAATCATATATAAAAAGCGATTTTTAATCAAATAATCTATTAGATTACTTGAGCTGTAAAATATGAATCATAACCATTTTTGAGAGAAAATTATTCCGCCTGAAAAAGAAAAATGAAATAAAAAATAACCCTTCCATTCATTGTTAGTCTTTTGTGACGCCACATCCTTTTTTCTTTTGCAAGAAGAGAAAGGGACTGACGGAGAGCATTTGATATGCATCCCGTAATCATAAATTGATCTCCGTTTATATTAAAATCATCTTTATCATTTGAAGGTCACCACATTAAAAATAATTTTTTTCACCATAAAGAAATGCATGATTGAGTTGAATTGGGTTTTTTTATGGCACGGAAGCCATCTTTGGCTAACTGCTAAATATTTTGAAAATAATATTTCATTCCATACCTATTTAATATGCCTTGTTTTTCAATTTCAAAGGAATATTTTTGTCCCGTATTCCTTCATCCAGTAGTATTTAATATGTGATAACATTAAAAAAAGGGATGTGTGTTTAGAATTCATTCATTTTAAATCAGAACAATGCAAAAATAGTGCTGATAAGAGAGTCAAATTCCATTGGTACCACTTTAATTCATATATGTAACAATATCTTTACAGAAGAAACTGTATGAGCTCTTAGATTTCTATGCTTGCATTATTAAATTTTAGTTTAATAATAATGGCACTTGTTATTATATACTTTACTTTCGCCAAAGAATATCCCCAAACTTGGAATCTCTAGGATTCCCTGTCGGTTGAAAGGATATACGTGGGAGTATTTATTAAGATAAAATACACATAAAAAGACAAAAAATACATGAAAAGACATAAAAAAACACCAATACACATAAAAAGTAACTATAAAATATTATAATGATGAAAGAGGTGTTCGGTGGGGAGCATGAGTAAATGAAATCTATTGAAGTAAATATATTCTGGAAAAGAGCTTGGTTGAGAAATGAAACGGAAATTTATACTGGGCTTGGGTCTGGAGAAATCAATTCCTCGTTCTCTTGTAGGAACTGCACAAGATTTCTAATTTTAACCTTGGACATCTTGTTTCTCATGACGTTGGTCCACCAGATATTTTCTAGGTCGTGGGTGGGTTTCTTGAGATGATAAGATGTGGTGAGAGGGCAGCTAGTGGCATAATGAAGGGGATCGCCTACTTCGCCGCAGCCACATTGATCAGTTCCTTTAATATGGAATCTCTTGAAATATGAAGGGAAAGGGCCATGGCCAGTTGCAAAGATAATGTCAAGCCTATTCCAAGATGATGGGTTAAAAGACACTTTTGAGATTATTTGATGGATGTTTCTGCCAGTTGAGCCATTGTCCCATTCTTCTTGCCATCGCTGTAGGCTCAATTCATTTACAATACTTTTCAGATGGCTTCTAGGAGCTGGGTATTGAACGGGCGTACCTGCAGAAATAGCCTGTTTGGCTATTGAATCTGCAGCCTCGTTTCCGTTGTGGCCTACATGTGCTTTCACCCATCCTAACTTGATAGAAGGTTGGTGGAGCAGAATGGCTTGAATTTCCTGAACAATTGGGCTTGAGGTGGAGAATGAACTGATCGCTTTTAAGCTGGATTCGCTATCACTCCATATTTTAGCGTTATGATCGTATTTGCTAGCCCATTTGCATGCTTCCTTAATGGCCAGTAGCTCTGCTTGAAAGACAGAATTCTTTTCGTTCAGTTTGCCGAGCCACTGATGAGTAATTTGTTCCTTTTGGAATACGCAGTAGGCAAAGCCGGGTTTTCCCTCGATTTTGGATCCATCTGTAAAAATATCCGTCTTGTTTGTAGGTTGGAATTCCTTTTTGAGGGAAATTATGTCCTCAAGAAGAAAGTTTGAGGGGAAGATTTTTGTGTGAGAGCATTTCATCTCGAAGTTCTCAGGATGGAATGTTATATTCTGAAAATGGCTAGGTAATTGAAGAGGACTTACTCTTATATAGGTTGCTTCTGCTTGCGCTTTGATGTGAAGTGGAAGAATTCCTTCGATAACTTGCAGTGCTGCCGTGGATGTTGTTCGGAATGCTCCAGAAATACTCAGGAGAAATTTTCTCTGTATTGATATTAGGATTCTTTGTTGTCGGGATGAGAGAGGATAGGCCCAAGCTGATGCTCCATGTAAGATCATTCTCTCGGCAACGGTGAAATAGAGATGACGCCTGAATTCTTTTTTCAGACCCCATGTGGAGCCAGCAATTCTGCTGAGATTTTGGTATAAGA
Source organism: Argiope aurantia (assembly GCA_026543865.1). Classification (NCBI taxonomy): domain Eukaryota; kingdom Metazoa; phylum Arthropoda; class Arachnida; order Araneae; family Araneidae; genus Argiope; species Argiope aurantia. The sequence goes on from JAPMOR010075478.1 coordinate 513,534, forward strand.
GAGTCGCCTTCGTTTTGGTGTTAAGGAGGTGAGGAATCCAGTTAAGCTTATTGTCGATGGTAACACCGAGATATTTTAAAGATTGTTGCCTTTTTATTGTTACGTCATTCCATTTAATTGTTGGCCCGTTGACTAATTTGCTTATCAAGATATTACATGATTTTTCTACGGAGATTTGAAGGTGATGCTTGTCGGTCCAGCACTTGAAGATTGAGAGAGCATCCTGGGCGGCTGATTTCAATTTTGCTTTTGTTGATTCAGCTACTACAAAAACAAAGTCGTCTGCAAATGCCTGGAGTCGAATGTTAGGTGGCCATTTTTCAGAAAGAATTTCGTTTGTGACAAGATTCCAAAAAACTGGTCCAGAACAGGATCCTTGCGCGCAGCCTTTCTGCTGTGACCAGGCGGCAGTGCCTTGAGATGTTTGAAGAAGGACTTCTCTATTTTCTAGGACATCCTTAAGTGTTTCTGTAGTTTTTGAATTGAATTTAAGCTTATCGAGGCTATTGCGGATGGAAGAGAATTCCAGATTATCGAAAGCTCTTTGGATGTCTAAAGAAATTACCAGAATGTGTTCGTTTTGCTGTTTGAAATTATGAATTTTTTCCGTTAATTGCTGTATTGCGTGGTCTGTGGATTTTCCGTCCCTAAAACCAAATTGGTTTGGATGGAGTAAGTCATTTACTCTGAGGTGATGATTAAGTCTCTGCAATAGGAGTTTCTCGGGGGTTTTGCCAATGGTGGGAAGAAGAGAGATGGGACGATAAGAACTGACGTCTGTTTTGTTCTTACCCTTCTTGTGAAACAGTATTATCATTCCTTTTTTGAGTGGAGTAGGGAAGCATTGCAGTTGGAGGCACTTATTGAAGAGGGTATGGAGAATATCTGGGAAGTTCTTGTTAATTTCTTTCAAAATTATATTGTCTATGGAGTCAAAACCTGGTGCCTTTTTAGGCGGGGCTTTATGAAGGATTTGTTTTATTTCGTTTTTTGAAAATGGTGGTTCCGGAATGAAAGGACTATTTGGGATTTCGGGAAGTGCAGTATCTTGGGCTGGAGGGTAAAGAGCCTTGAGAATTTCTTGGGCGAATGTGTTAGCTTCCCCTACGTTGGAGTTCCCCAAGAGCTTGAAGAGTTCTGAAGGTGGTTGGGCGTTTTTGATACATGCTTTATATGGTATACCGTATGGGTTTGTTGAATCGGTGAAAAGATTATGGAAGGAGGACCGTTTTGCTTTTTTGGTGGCCTTTTTGAATTCCTTTCTTTTCTTTGATTCTATTTCTTTAAAATGTTGCTTGAGAGACCCTTGAGAGTGTTGTACTCTTCTTCTTAATGCCCTTGAGTTCCTTTTTCTTGATTTCGAGCTCCTGGGTCCACCAGTTGATGCTATGTTTAGTCTTGACATTTTTTACCTTGTAAGTTGTTTTGCATACCTTGAAGATTTCAAGTTGTAAATTAAATGTGACTGCCGAGAGATCTTCATGATTCTGAGAGGAGGCTATTGAGTTCAGAAGCTCTGGGATTTTTGTGCTGAGTTGCTGAATCATTTTACTGTGACCGCCATATGCTGTTTTAAAACGGTAGTAGCTCGAGCCTTTGCGTTAAGAGGAGATGTGAATTTTGATATATTTATGGTCACTTAAAGAGTAATCGTCGAGGACTTCCCAATTACAGATTGAGGCGAGGTGTGCTCCTTTGACGATTGAAAGGTCTGGCCAGCCTTTTCCATTGTTAGTTTCAAAAGTAGGGGGAGAATTTTTATCGTTTAGGAGAAACAAATTATTTGCTACGATGAGATCTTCCACTAAAGATCCTCTGGCATTTTCACCTCTGTATCCCCAGATTTTACTGTGAGCATTAAGGTCTGCCCCGATGAGAGCCATTTCCATTCCGATGCTCTTGAGAAGAACATCAAGGTCTTGTAAAGTTTCTGAAATGTTTGAATGTGGCGATGAATAGGAGGAAATTATTGTCAGTGGGTCTTTATCCATTTGTATTTTAATTGCTGTGGAGTTATCCATAGAATGAAGAAAAATTGGGCTTCGGCAGGTAGGAAGGGCGATTAAACCTGCTTTTTGGTTGTTGGAAAGCCATTGATTCCATGAAGATGGAATTCCTGTGATTTTTCCTTCATTTATGTAAGGTTCTTGAACTAGTATTATATCTGGAAGATGGACCATGGCCGATTTAGACAGGATTGAAGTGGCTGTTTTTGATTTGGCTAAGTTGATTTGAAGGATGGTTAGACCAAGGTAGGATGAAGATTTAGAAGGCCAGTTGAAACCGGTGAAGGAGTGAAGAAACGGTTGTTGTGATGTAAATGGCGTAGAGCTTGAGTTGGAGCAATTGTTATTCATACTGTAGGGTTATTCGGTACCTTGCTATTTCTTTCAAATATGTGGGACATCTATTGTGTGAGGCCGAATGGTCGATGTTGAACCGTGCACCTTTCTGCGTATTTTCTTCATGGCAGTTAATGCATGATTCCATGTTGTTTCTGCAGTACTTAGTTTGATGCTCATGGCCACAATGAGCACAGTAATGCTTCGATGACAAACATTTTGTCTGGATGTGTCCATAGCGTTGGCACTTAAAGCACCTACGAACGCTGAAGTATTCTTTAATGGAGTGCGCTTTCCAATTTATGAGAACCTTCTTCTGGTTAAGTAAAGACTTGATATACTCCGGCTTTCCTGAGATTACCAGGTGACTGCAGTCCCCTCTTCCCTTGATTCTAAAGCTCGGCTTCAGAGAATCTTTGGGAGCTCCGATGGTGAGTTCCAGTACTTCCAACACCTCTACATCTGCGATCTCATTTGGGATATCATATACGATGCATCTAGGGTGCCTGGTCGATAGTTTTTTGCATTCGATTGTTTCAGCTAGCCTCTGGTTTCCCTGAATCATCTGGATTAATTTCTGCGCTCCTTCTTCATCCGAGCAATCGACTGCGATCTCCTTGTTCCTAAGAGGCCTAACTGCATTGATGGCCATTTTTTCTTTCGTTGGTTGTATGTTTTCTTCAACCAGCTTTTTAACATTTTCTTTGCTGTTCTCTTTGGGAAGCAACAGTACTGTGTGGGCTTGTTTGGTGGCCGTGGCTTCAGCGTATGTTTTTGCTGGTTTCGCTTTTTCTTTTGCTATGGACACTTCTTCAGCATCTTTTTCCTCCTTTTCTCTTAGAAGATTTCGCAGATCACTGAGAAGGGCAAAAGCCTTTACCCTTTCATTATCATTTAGCCTAAACTTATGATTTGCTTTTTTTCCCATCAAAAGTTCGGAGAGTTCAGCGAAAAGAAAGTCTCTTTTGTATACTGCAGTATTTCGCACTGCTTCGATTGGTCCATTCGTGCAGTTTTCAGTTATGGGTTTATCAGCCGATTGTGAGTTAGTTGGGTTATTCTCAATAGGGCTGGGATCCCCGACATTGGTACGGACAGAAATTTTGTCTGTCATAATTGCAGCTTTTTCCCCAATTAAATGAAAAGTTCTTGTAAAATGTATGTATATATATATATATATATATAAATATAAACTGTAGAAAAGTCGAAGATTTACAGAGAGTAGAAACAGCAGGGGCAGAGGCCCTCAACTCTGGCAGAAGTGTGCTAAAGAAGTCTCAATTGTGTATTCTGAATAATCTAGGATTTTTTTTATATATATATATAAAAATGAGTGTAAGGGAAAGAGATAAAGGTATATTCCCCTCCTTTTTTTGGAGAGATTTAAGACACGGAAGCTCAAATGTGGTGTTACAATTTTTGCAGGGTCCTACAAATGTCTTGGAGCATTCAAAAATTAGATCAAAGGAATGAGTTTATGCTAAATTGTTCATGTCGCCGGACATTTGTGAACGGTTTGCTCATGTGTTGGCTCCGCACTCAGACTTTTTATTTATTTATTTATTTATATCCTGGCCTCCGTTTCGCAATTAGAACTTTTTGGGGAAAAGAATGTTTTTTTTTAGAACTTTAAAATGCTAATAATTCAAACTTTTAGCATGGATGACTTGCATGGGCAGGTATGATTTTTGGAGGTTAGTGCCAGTCAGAAGGAGAGAAGTAGGGGTATTTGAGGAAACAGCCATAACCTGTCCGTAAATTAATTTGGGTAACCCGGACTTAAGGCGTACAGGAAAATTTTGAGAATGTAACAAGGTCGAGCTACTGGAATATTACTTATAATGGTGTATAAGAGATTAGTAACGATTATGATAGGAGATTGTTATTGGTTAATAAAAATTACCCTTTGATTAAGTAACCTGGACTTAAAATATTTTTGATATATTGAGAATGCGTCGAGGGAAAACAATAAAATAAAAGTCACGCGCTTATTATTTGAAAAGAGGGTTGCAAAAGAGAAGACAAGAGTATTGATGCGTTTACAGCCTCGAAATAATTTCTATGAGTAAACTTTACAATATATAAAACGAAGACTGCAACCTGCTTGAACAGGCGTGTTTCAGGTAAACCGAATTAAGTATCCAAAGGGTTAAACCGACGCTCGCATGAGGAGTAGGGGAAAGGAAAGTTACTGCCTGCTTCGCCATCTCACGGATCCGAAAGTTAAGAAAAGAATAACAATGAAAACAAAGGGGAGAGAAGGAAACCAAACTTGACCCTCTGACTCCTAATGCGGCCGAGAAGGCTGTACATTCAGACATCCACAGAACGGTCGAGGGGCCGAAATGCCACCTGTTAATTTTCTTCCCCTTTTCTCAGCAGGGTCGTAAAACGGTGCGGGGTAATTTTGTCTTTGTAACAGTGGAGGCTTCCGTTCCCGCTGTCAGTGTTGATTGGTGTCTCCAGAAAGTGTTTGAGGGCAGATGCTTGATTTACAGTACGCTTTCTGCTCGCCCGCCACTAAAATCTCTTGCTAAAATGCCGGGTAATCGGAAAGTCTTAACTCAAAAAGAAATTACTAAAATAATCTGTGAAGATTCAGATAAATCTGATTTGATATAAGTAATGAGGAGGGTGCTGGATTTGACACTTCAAACTCTTTTCAAGAAGAAAATATTTCTACTTCGTTAGAAAATGATTCTGTTGACGAAGATGATATTGAAGTTTCCGAAGATAGATAAATCGGGATAGATTATTGAATGAATATCAAATTTAATAGTAAATAAGATTATTTCCATTACGAAATTTGACCAACTTTCAGGCCCAATCCATAATTTAAAAAATATCGGAAAGTATGTAAAAATAGTAAATTTTAAAAAAAATGAATTAAAATGCTTATTGTTTCAGAAAACTATATTTGAAATAGTATTAATTATTTTTCAAAGCTCAATCTCCCTCATACCAACTCTTGAAATAGTTTTAATTATAAAATAAAAAAATTAAATATTCCTTCCTTGAAGAATTCTGCAAATCGTTTGAAAATTGGCTGGTATTATATATTTTGTGCATTGCTTAAATCATAGAACATAATTTAAAAAATGCTAGCAAATGTTCTTTTTGGTTAGAAATTCGGAGTTTGATTGCTGTATTCATAAAATAGGACATTTTTTCGTAGTATGCATATTTTATTATTTAACAGCTATTGTGGGTATGCAGATTCGTTTTGAAGGGAAAGGAAAGGTTTTGATTTGGATAATTTTGGCAGAATACCTGCAAAATATTAATGGGAATATAACAATCAGAAAAGTAATATTATTTCCATAAAATAACATTTGACCTGTGTTTCTATTCTGTCTTTTTAAATTAATAAATTTTAGTAATTATTGAAAATTTACATTGTTAATGAAGATATTTCTTAGATATGAATCTACATATATCTTAATCAGTTCTCAACATTAGAACAATATTCTCTTTATATTCTAATAAATAAATGCAAGCAATTGCTTTGGGATTTAATTAATATATAATGAAAATTTATAAGAATTTTTAAGTACTCACAATAAGTTATTTATATCAATAACTCTTAAAATGAAAAGAAAAAGATAGAGAGAGAGAACTTCTGAATGATTAAATTTTCTGATGCAGCAATGGTTTTAATGAACATTCAAATATACTATTTCATTGCTATATTTCAACATTAAATGAGTCTTTCCGTAATTAATAAATTATAATCAAACACAGTGGTAAAAAAAAAGCGGAACGTCTGGAAAATCTTTAGGTGAAACTATAAAGTGTTATTAAATTTTATATACAACCCCTTATTCTTCAGCAGTAATTTGACTACAGGAGTAGGGCGATACGAGTACTCTCCCCACGCTGCAAATGAACTCTTGACCGTAAGAAGGGGGAGGGAAATGCTCATCATCTATGGGTTATGTTTTCGGCCGTTTGCATTTTAAAAGAACTGCATTTCAAAGAGCAAAGAAATTCAGAGGGTTAAGTACTAAGAACAACTAAGTTAAAAGAGTAAAACACTTAATTTCCGAAAGTTCATATATATAAAATGCATGTATACGCGAGACCAAGATATAAATAAATTTACGTCTGATTAAAAACGAGAAGCTTGGATTCCTTTGTTTACACGATAGCGTCCCCTGCGCCTCCATTTTTAGGATGTGGCGATCGGGGGCAAAAACGGTACATTACATCGAAACTATGCAAAACAATTACATGTAAGTTATATCAAAAAGCTCAGAGAACATAATTAAGTTGAGTTAAAAGATTAAAAAGAATGAATTAAGATATGGTGATAGTATAATAGTTAAAATATATTAACAATGTATAAATTATAGTGTGCGACTGCTTTGTTTACATACGAGGGAGACGGGAATGGGGAGAAAGTTAGCCGATGGTTGCTTGAGAAACAACGTTTCAAAAAAAAATGATATAAAATTAAAATTCATAAGGGTAATGATATGGATATGATTTTATTGGTAATCGTACAGAGTTTTATTCGTCTTTTAGATTTTTTCAAAAGTCTTAATAGTTTTTTAGTTATAACTGTAGAAAGTGAAATTTAGAGGAAATTCACAAAATACGATGTATTTTTTCTCGGGAGGTTTTCAGAAAAAAAAAATGTTGTGGTAGAGCTACTAAGCATAAGTGAACATAACACATACCAAAATACTCTTGAATGCTCCCTCTATGTGTGTATTAAAGATAATAATAAAAAAATAATAATAATTAGTAAGGACAATGAGGGAAGAAATATTGAAGGGTAGAAGGGGGACTGTGCATTTGCATTTGCATATTGGCAGTGTTAAAAAGAATATTAAAAATTGCCGAGTAATCGTATAGAGAAAACCTTTGTACATCAATATACATAATTTAGTACACAATTGACCAGCAGTATTAGGAGCCACTTACCCCGGCCGTTCTATATTTTTCTTAGCCTGACATCACCAAGGTAGACATTTCATGGGATTGGTGAATAGAATGACACAAGTAATCCAATAGGAAATGTTCAGGAAACAACAAACTTGCACTATACACTGTAGAGAGCACTTCTGCAAGTAATATTTTGTGGAACACTTGCACTTGTGAAGAAGCGTTCGTTAAAAATAAAGCAAAGAAGTCGCAGACGCATAAAGAAGTTACGCCTACTTACGGAGCTCGCGAATGTACGTCCTTCCTCTCGGACAGTTGATCTCGGACTCTGTTATTATATACTACACTTCTATAGCATTTATGATAATTAATAAATGCTAGCGTATTATATTCATCGTTTTAATTACGGTTGTATTAGACCGTTCGCTTCCATTCGTTATTATTCAATTTCAAAATAATTTTTCCCGCTTTATTTTTTTATCGTTAATCGCATCTCTGCA
>JAPMOR010075478.1:521272-545014 GCA_026543865.1 Argiope aurantia
TATGCAAAAGGCTGGACTCATTTTCATAGAGACATCCGGTCATTTAAAATTTAACATCCTATTTGATATTTATTACTGATAACAAAATCTTGCCTTTTCAGTGTCTAGGATCCTTGAAAATGTCCCTCACAGATGCATGCGTTTAATAAATTGTTCATCAGTGGTGTCTTTGCTCGGAGCGTGTTTCAGGCTCTCATTAGCTGACTCATAAATATTCGCATACATTAAGACAGCCTCATTACAAATGTTTGATACGATGCTCCGACAAAAGACCGGTGGCTGAGTGTGAGTAAATTCCCCAACGAACGCATGAATCTTACATTAATTCCCTCCTGCCTAATCTATGGAAATTGTTCACTGGTTTTGACACGAGTTTTATTTTAATAGTGCTTGATAATTTTCAAGCCATAGAATGATTGCAGTGAACTCTTGTGATTTTGAAAGTCAGTGTGCGAATTGCCTTTGGTTCAAAAATCAGTGCAATCCTTTTATTCACAACATTTACAAAATACGATGGACATTAGTTTCTTATCAACATATTCTTCGTAACTGAGCAACTGACATTTTTCTTGCTTACTTGCACATGTACCACTAAATCTTTCTTTTGCTTAGATTATCTATGGGTTACTCTGATCAGACCATGATTAGTTTTATCCCATTGCCTTCGAGTATCATCACATGTCTGAATGCTAACAGAGGTGACTGATGTCCATCGAAATATCCGAGGGGATCAAATTGATATTGTTTGTAAATATGGTTGATATTTAAATTCTTTAAAGGTATTATTTAGTTTAAAAAATGATTTTCGTAGAGTTGTGATACCTAAATTCTGCTGCCCTGCAAATAGTCCAGCAAAATCTTAGTTGAATGAGTATACTTACACTGAGGTAACATGGAACACCTTCTAATAAAGTGTTGGGCCTCCTTTTGCCGGCAAAAGGCAGCAACTCGACGTTTCATGTACTCAACAAGTCATTGGAAGTTTCCTTCAGAAATCTTGAGCCATGATGCTTCTATAGACAAACATAATTGCGGAAGTGTTGCCGATACACTTTTTGCGGAAGTGTTGCCGATACACTTCTTGCGGAAGTGTTGCCGGATTTTATGGAGGAAGCGACTTCTCGATAATGTCTCATAAATGTTCAATGGAATTTAGTTCCGGTGATCTAGGTGCTTGGTGTAATCAGTAGCAATTAAAATTTACAATAAGCCCATCATCGCGGTGCCTCAACTAATTTATGTTGACAAGGTAGTGATATCAAATGGATATCAACACATTTTTTTTCTTTCCGTAAATTTAGACATTTCTGGTTTGGATTTTGTGGCTATTTAGATTTCAGTCAGGATATATCACAGAGAAAAAGTCTTTTATGAGTTTTATTTTTCCCACCTTCATCTCATCAATTATGTTAATTTTTTTTTTATTTGAGAGGCCTGATATTTATGATAAGTTCATTTGTGGTGATTTTAATTTATCTATATATGACGATTTTTGTGAAAAAAGCAACCCAATTATTTAAATTGGCCGATTTTATGACTCATTCCAAATTCTGTCAATACAATAATATTAACTATTGCATTAATAAATATCTTGATTTGATTTTGATTGATGTGGATTCAAATGATATTTTTCTCTAGCACAGTGATGACCGTATTTTTTTTTTAAATTTAGAAATGATATTTCTATATAACGATTATTGCGTGTATTAACTATTTTAATATCTAATAAAGTGTTTTTGCGTTTAATTACGTATTCATTTGCGTAAAATTTGTGATTTTTCTCTTTGTCTCTTACTCGCGGTGTTTTTTATTTGCGTGTTTGATGCTTTTAGCATTCTGTAAATGGAGATTTCTCTGTTCTTTTCTGTAAAAAAAAGTAAATAATTTTGTCCCTAGCAATTAATTTGTCCGATATTATTATGCTACTCTATATTTATATGTTTTTCCGAGTTGAATTACAAGACTGTTACATTTTTTAAGAGAATCGAAACAGTCATTGTGGAATGAAAGTTATTTAACCCTTCTTTGCATGATGATGAAAATTTCCATCATAACATTTAGAGAATAAAAAATTGTACTCAAAACAGGCGTACTGTAAATTGATTGTTGCTGGCAACTTTTTTCACTACTAAGGAACGTAGCAGTAAAAAAAAAAAAAAAAAAAGCAAATATCGCAATCTTTATAGTGGATTTGAACTTGTCATTCCGCTATTTGTTGTCGTTGGAAGAAATGTGCGATTTCCTGAATATTTTTTACAACTAGTCTGAAATTTTTTTGTCAATAAATGTGATAATCAGTGGAGGAATTTAGAAGAGAGGGACGCTGAAGTTTTTGTACTGAGCTTATCATGTAAATTTGCTTGATAATGGATATTTCTCTTTTTTTGTGTAGCCCTAAGAAGTAAACATACATATATAATAGAATTTATAGGAACTGTTTCCTTCTACTTGATTTGAAATTAGTTGTCACTGCCTGCAGCTAATCGAAGAAGATAGTAATTTTCTAATACACTAGAAGAAATTTTCAGTTTTAGAAAGATGAGTTGAAAAAAGAATATCCTTCGTAAAAGATCAGCAAAACAGCCATAAATCCATTAATTGTTTAATGAGTTAAAAATCTCACAAAAGAAAGCGGGAGGAAATATTCGAAGAATCCGATAACGACTCCATAAAGCCATAAATCATCCAATTAACCGTCTTTCAACATTTGCCAATTAAGGGGTTAGGCTGGCCTGTCTACTCAGCGCAATTCGTTCTCGGTGTAACCCAAACCTATCGACAACTGCTTCATTCTCTGCCTCTTACCCATCCGCGCTCAGCCCGTTTCTGGAATACAATGGTTAAAACAATAATGATTGGGAAAACATTGAAGGGTGGAAAAGAGATTATTCCGGAAACTGGAACACTTGCGTTTTTCCCAAAAAATTAATTAGTCGTAAAAGCGATCGAATTGCTTGTTGCCCACTCTCTCGTCGGCCACAATGGAGGGGAAGGAGAAGGCCTATCAGTTATGCCCCGTAAAGAAGGAGGCGGAAATGAGATTGTTTTCACTTTCAATTACCAGTCGCCTCATTAGAGACAAAAACCACGAATTAAGCACTCGGAAAAACAATAGCGATTACAGTTACAGAAAGAAAAGAATTTGTGATTGGAGAAGGTTGTGGTAGTGTCGAAAGATTCGTATTATTACTTTTTTTGTTTTAACCGAAGGAACAAAACGTGCGGAAGAATAGAATCGTTTGTGAATGAGAATGGGGTTGCTTTTATCGCTATGTCACTTTTAATGGCCAAACGATAATTTAACATTCTGCAAATAAATGTTCTACGAATGCAGCGTTATGAGAAGGTATCTAATTCAGTGTATGACTCCGTGAGTCGTTTTCGAGAGTTATTGGAAATAACTTTTCTGAATTCAAATTTGCCTTTGTCAGCATGAGCATGAACTGGAACCAAATATAGAATTAAATGTAGAGTGTGTTGCAATGAATCCTTTTCCAATAATATTGGATTTTAAAGTGCCAAAATTGGCTGCAACATCGGAAATAAATAAACTAGCTCTCTTATTTTTGCTGGAGAATGGCAAGATCAATATATATATATATATATATATATATATATATAAAAGAGAAATTTTTGAAAGCATTTTTTTCTTACAGGAAACTTTTCGAAAATATTATACACTATATATCCATTGCGAGTGAAGAATTCAGAGATCAAGAAACAATGCGTTACAACGTAGATGTGAAGTGAATTAACCCTCAATCAATGAAAAGACCAACAAGAATTCTTAGAATTGAATTTACAAAAGAAATTTTCTGTGCATTTAAAAAAAAAATACGGATAGTCAAAGAAATCCCACACTATTTTGGTAGGAATGTTATTCAGGGAAATGTTATTCAGAATATGTCTATTTTTTACCATTATTGTCACAATGGATTTAATTTATGTCCACTTGATACCTGGAAATGCCACCTCACTGCAGAAAGGAAAAAGAAGCAGATTGTCAAATGCAGATATCCAGCCCCAAAATATTTCAATTTCAAAGAGTTATAAATTTGTCTCCCGGGACAAACCTTTGAATTTTTTTTGAATAGAAAATGTTTAAATTAATCCTAAAATAGTGAAATTTAAAATGAATATTGTTTGATATATTTTCGATTATTTTAAATTCTATTAATGTAAACTAATAAGTGAAATTAAAAGAACCATAATCAAAACTGATGAGTAACTATGGAAATAAAATTCTTCTGACAATAATGGCAATGCCTAACATCAAAGCGTGTTATCTCTCAAATAGTGTTTCCTTCATTCCGAAAATATTTCATACAAAAGTAAATTCAAATGTTTACACAAATTTTTAGAAATTACATACACACATGAATCTCTCAAATAGTGTTTCCTTCATTCCAAAAATATTTCATACAAAAGCAAATTCAAATGTTTACACAAATTTTTAGAAATTACATACACACATGAATCTCTCAAATAGTGTTTCCTTCATTCCGAAAATATTTCATACAAAAGTAAATTCAAATGTTTAATTCAATGTAAATTTTTAGAAATTACATACACACATGAGCATGTATATCCTCATTCATTCAAATAAAGTCTTACGATAGTAACAAATTTAAATATTTCATTAAAAAAAATTAGCATATCTTGAAAAATGACATTTCTTCTTTATACTTTCCTACGCTGTTTATCCTCACAATATTTTTATATTTAGCATATTTAAAATAATTTTCATAACAAAATTTTTTCTTATTATTTAATTATAATTTTAAAGCACATTTTTATTGAAAACTGAGATTTTGATCATGGCCTAATGATACTCAATGAAAAACTTTACTATAAAGATAAAGAATTAATTTTAAAATATAACAATTAATTTGAAATTTTAAACTAATTTCCTTTTTATTAGAATACTGGTTTGTGCGTTGTTGCCATACATGTTCTGGAGGAGGAAACAAAGCAAAGAACATACCTCCCTCAAAGGACAATAAAAAAAACTGCAACGTACCTGCAAGAAATGTATTCTAAAAAATGCTCTCAATTCCTAATCATTCACCGTACGATCACTCACATGCCCAGGAGGTGGTCATTCATATCAGTTCACGATTACCCCAGAATTAAACAAAGCGGGTGAAAAATGACAAATACAATTTGATGCCAGATACAAAATTCCGGCCAAAATATTTAACGCTGGTTACATTTTGGCACATTTGGAAAGAATGTGTCATCTCAGGCACCGTTCTCGTCCTTTGACCACAGTGCAGATTTACGAATTTTATAATACTTCTAAAACTAAATTTACCAGTACGCTGTATAGGCAATGAAAATGCACAGTTTTAAATATATAAAAGTTCTAAGCATTTAAAATACGCTTAAAAAATCATACCTTATTTTTTTCTATGGAAAAACCTTGAAACGAACCTTCAGAAAGAAAAAAAATTTCTTGACACCAAATCCGCATTCCTTAATCTGACTGACAGGCAAAATATATTCACAATAAAGAGTCTCCAATTCATTCTCTTTTACGTGTCCACCCTTCTGAATTAATTATTTGGAATTTTCACTTTTCTTTCTATTAGACATTATTTTTTTCCGATTAGCTTTCTCCTCTTTCATTTTTGTTACTTGTACAACTTCTCCCTCCAACATGTCTTTCTCCTTTAAGGAGAAAAAAAACTCCCTTTATTTGCTGATTATTCCCTGATAATTCTCAAACTGTACAATTAAAACTGGTAGTTACGGTAGTACATCTTTTCATATGAGTAACTTGTTGGTTGAGAGCGGTGTGATAGCGTCGACTTTACTTGATTTTTGTTCAATATTAATCTTTTTCTCGTAGGACTCTTATAGAAGGGTGGTCTGTTATTGAGGTCAGTGCGTAAACCAAATCTGCGTTTCTTGAAAGCTTAGTGCAATCAATAAAATATTTAACCTCCAATTATATCATCCTTTATTTTTTCTTCTCGTTACCTATTAAGGTATTAAGTAAGGCTATTTTTCTTTTGCTCTTTCCTAATTATACTACATTTAAATATTTCTGCACAGATTTATTATGTGAAAAGTAGCATGTTTTCGTCTTGAAGCAAAATTATAGATCGGAGATCACAGACTTCAGTCCAGGAACTCCCCATAGATATTTACGTTACCGATAAATTCGTGGAGAATCCAATTCTTGATATTCTTCATTTGCAATAAAAGAAACAGTTATAAATATAGGATATATCATTTTAAAATCACAAAATTATCTACAAAGGGTAATCAGAAGAGAGTCAAATTATTTCATGATGATTGAAATCTTAATAACTTAAGGATACATTATCCATGGTATCGAATTCAGAAAGTAAAATCTTTTGGTATTTCATATTTAAAGAAAAGGTAGAAGGAAAGAAGTTTCTTTTGTGGACGGCTACCTGTATGAGATACGCAGTAAAGGGTGGCAGTGTTACATGTCTTAGCGATACGTGGCAGCACAATGGCAAGAGCGCATTTGTCGTTGAAGGTATGTAATTCTTATATCTTTAAATGTGTCAGTATTATGAATATGAATCAAAAGGCATTTAGGAAAATACAAAATTATTTTTCTCTCCAAACTTTTTTAATTAAGTTTCAAGGAAATACATATAAATTCTGTATATTCATTTTTTTTTTAAATTTACATATGCCTTTGTTTGGGCTCATTGCTATGTGTCTCCCAAGTTTATTCATTTCCTGTTCTTCACTTTGAGACCTATATTATTTCACATTCCAAGAAAAAATTTTGCTTGACTTTTTTTTGCTCTTATTCTTAGCAGACACTTTTCATTCTACAATGCAAAGCAAAATGACTTGCTTGCACAAATTTTCTCATATTTTCCATATTTTTTTAAATGAAAAGATCTGGAATAACTCTCAAGAATTTGGCATTGAAAGTATAATGATGCGTCTTTCCTTTTCTCGAGGGGAGATGAGATGATACAACAAAATTCCATTTACTTTCTTACCTGATGGCTTTTCTGAAAATCACCGCTGCCAGTTCTTCCATACAAATGACAGCGGGAAATATCCTTGCCTCAATTTATACACAAATGATTCTCTCTCAACCGTGAGCTCGACCTCCCCCAAAAGTTATTCCACCCGTAATTGGACTCTGAAGTGGCGGGAACGATAGCAGAACAATTTTCTTAGAATGCTTTATTGCGACGAATCGGTATGGCCAACTGCAATGAAGCTCCTTTATCTCCACCTGAATAAATAAAAAAAGCAAATTCAAATACTTTTGAAGACTAAATTGTATTAAATGGCAGCCATAGAATGTATTTAAGGGCTGTAATTCTTTGAAAAAAAAAGTCTATTGCATTACCGTTATTGAGAGAAACAAAATAGATATTTTAAGATAAGGTTGCGTAGGATTGCTTTCACTGGAAACAAGTTTGATTGAAAAAACGGTTCCGTCAAACGTTTTTTGTTCAGCCAAAGAGAATAGAAGGTAGTCCAGTATAAATAAATTACTTTACTACAAAGCATCTTAAAATTTGTGTTCATTTGGATCTTTTTTCACATAAAAACATGTTCATTAATGAATATTTTTCGACTGAAAAGTATTCATCAATGTGTAATCTATTCGCCACCTCAAATGTAAAAAATAAATGAAGAGGCAGAAGATAACAATATGCTAATACCTCATTAAATTAAAAACATTTTATGTACAAACTTCAAATACTTACTAATTATTATCTGTGTCCACTTCCTAATTATCTCTTATTATTAATGATTAATTCAAAAAGTAGAAATAGATAGAGAGCTTTGAATAGAACAAGTTCGTGACGTTTTAGTACAGTACATTCTCGAGTATCCGGCCTAATGTGGCAGAAGGCAAGGCCGGATAAAAAAACCCGGATAGGTCGGATTTATATGAATTCATTTATTTTTTGTTCCCGTCAATATCAGAAGACGAAGTTTTTATACCAAAACTCACTGTAATAATACGAATCTTCTCACTTCTTATTGAATACTAAGCTTTCCATTTACCTCAATGTGAACGCAGCCGCTGCCTAGTGAATCATAGAAGAAGTCAGTAGGAAGCAATCATAGATACAATAAATTCCATGTGTCGAGTTAAAGAAGAAAATTCTGTACTGGAAATATATGTATATATATATACTGAACTGCAGATTTCAAGAATTTATTAGAGAAAAAGTAAGTTAAAGAATATTAACTATTAACGTTTTAACAAAAATTCTGTAATGTCTGACTTAAATGCAGGAAACATAAACAAAACATTAACGTAAATCGTAGGCCTAATTCTTAAGAAAATTGATTCAAACTGATTTTATTTTCCACTGATAAGAACAGACACACAGATATGAAACGATAACCCAAATATAAGAGTCAAAACTTACAGCTTTTAGGTTTTGGAAAAGTCCTTAAAAGATGACTTAATTGACGTCTTGCCTTCTTCATTTAATTATGATAAAAGAAAACTAGACCGAATTGTAAAGAAGCCGGATAGTCGGGAGTGTACTGTATTTAAGAAAAGAGACTTTCCATTTTCGAGAGTGTCGCAGGAATCGAAACTAAGGAAATTGATTGATTAGCAGTTTACGATATTTAATGTTACCGTTATTACTTTCTGAGTGAAACTGTTTTTCAGGTTTGTAATTCCTGTGCAAAAAAATTAATTTTCTGAAAGGTGTTTAAATTAAATTATTACATATATATTATTTTGATTAAGCCACAGAATGTTCGGAAAATCGTGGATTCGCAGCATGATAGGATAATTTCGCATTCTTATCCTCACTGCAGGGCTGTATCATTCTGGGATGTTCATCGGTCTCTTCCCCTGATGTCATTACTAGAGTGAAAACCGCCTCGGAGGATTATCTCTCCATCTTTATCATTGGGCAACGGAACAATTTTCGCAATAGTTACCAAAACATTGGACCCAGGGGAAAACTTCTCACTAAAGTTAATTACGGCAGAGAAATGGAACACCCAAGGAAAAGAAAAGAGTCTGATTATGAGGCGCAATAGTTACACACGTGCCATCATTTTTTTTCGCTTTCCCTGGGAAGAACCTTTGTCTGAGTCAATACCTACTACTACTTTTAGACAAGTTTGGGTTCCAACTCTTCGGCCACTAATCAATGAGTTTTTTTCGTGATGAACGAAGTTTTTCCGAATCTTCTTACTCTCTTCTTGCCTGAAATCGATAGTCTCGTAATTTTAACTAAGGTATCTCTGTTACTTAGCTGGATGAATTCATGCGTTGTGTTTACGTCACTTGGGCGAGAAAATTCTGAAGTTTCGATTCGGAAAAACAAAATGCTCTGTAATGTTGGAATGAATTTAAAAGATTCATCGAGAAAAGAAGGGGAAAATCTTCAAACAATATGGAAAGCAGTTCAATGACTGTCTTTTGAACCAACAGCACAGATAGCGGCTGACTGGTGTCTTTAAGGGGCCAATTCACTTTTTTTAAAAACAATTTTACATTTTAGCACATTATCGTTCGAAAATCCGTTTGCTGAATACGCGTTGATACCCCTTCCTCTTAAGATCACGATTCAAAATGATGAGTTCTGCCCTAAATTATTCCATTATGATCTTTGTGTTACGCATCGCTTTGGACGAGACAGTACAACACCTGCAATAAAAGAGATTATTTAACCAAGTTCCGAACACCGCCTTTTGCAAGAATGAGAAGGTTTTTCCAAAAATTGTTAAACAATTCTCGAAAACATGGATGCTCTTAAGGAAAGAGGAAATCATAATGATGACATTTCAGCTTCATGGTTTTAGGCTTAATATGATTGGTTGAAAACTACAGGAAATAATAATAATTTTTTTCAAGATTTTAAATCTATCCAAAATCTGAAATTGGAATTGTATAGTGTATGTATGTTATTGTATATGTTTTTCTACATTATGAGAAAGTAATGATTAATGTATTTATTATTACAGTCGTAAGATCTCAAGTATTTGCTTCGATGGACAACAGATGAATTAAAGAATAATATAATCCATATTGTATTTCTGAGGATTGCAAAAATTGTTCGGTTAAAAGGAAACACCTTATGAGCTTACTGCGAAGTTTCAGTATAAGGATTATCAAACTAAACAATAGAAATAAAACTACTTTCTATGTTTAATTAGAGAACACACTTATCAGTTTCACATAGTATTTTTTATATTAAGGCTCATTCATATAATAATTTATACACAGATGTTCTTTTTCTATGTTTAATAAAAGAACAAACTGATCAGTTTCACATATTAGTGACTTACACATATAGTAATTTATACACAGATATACTCTCACGTACTCTTTCTATGTTTAATTAGCGAACAGGCTGATCAGTTTCACGTGGTATTCGTTATTTTCCTGACTTACTCATATAGCGATTTGTACACAGATGTACTCTTACGTGCCATTTCACGATGAAATTCAGACCAAAATAAACTGGCAGTAGTACGCCAGTTTCATACTTCAAAGATCATGGGTTTGGGGCATGATATTATTTACGGTCCACAATATAGTCAGGCCCGATAAATGTTAAATACATCATTGTCAAATAAGTATTTCGAGTAATTGTAAGTATTAGTTGGGTCACAGGACTTTATGGATTAGATGTTATTTGACATCTCATTCATATTCCCACATGCATTCGTAGAAAATTGAGAAATACTTCTCATATAGCTTCAAAAAGAGAATAAATCTAACAAATCAACAATGACTTACTCCTTTTAAGTTCAAATAAGTAGATTGGACTCTCAAAACATATTCTGAATGGCACAACAAAAGCTTCGTCTTTAAATTATACGTACTCATTTCCTTCAGAGGATAACTTCATTTAACTGAAATTTCCAACTCTTTCGATTTGATTAAATTTCTTATGAACGAAAACTCTTCTTAAAACAATTTTCTCTCAAAGGAATCGTTATGGAAGTTTCCAAAACACGCTTTTCATCAGACCGCCTTAGCTGCTGATCTAATTATCCGCCTTACATAATTATTCGAATTCTAAAATTTGAAAAAGAAAAAAAAAATGGAATGAATATTCATATTCATTGGAATTTGTTTCGGTAAAAAAAATCGTTCTTAACTTAATCAAAACTATCGGAATGCATTTATTCTTTCTGATTAAGAAAAGGTAATTGATTTATTTTAATTAAAAACGAAATGAAGTGAAAGATATTTTAATTTAATTTTCTTTATGCGAGATGCTTTTCCATTAAAATAAGTTTTCGCGAAATCGCAGACATTACATTGATACCCCGAACTTTCTTCGGATGAACATTTAGTTTCATTTGCCAATATTACAATTTCGGGAAAATTAATTTGACGCAAGGTTAGGCACTCTGTTAGAAGGCCATTTTTAGTTTCAATTTCGAAAGAGAATTGAAGAAAAAAATTGGTATGATAATTGCGTCAGATTTCAGATACATAAAATATTTTAGAAAACGTTTCTTAAAGGCAGGAAGCTTAACAAAGATAGCCTAAGAAACTGAACATTAGTGATATAAAATAGGCTTAAAAACTATCCGGTATTTAGAAAATGCTTAATTTTTGCAAGACTAACATATAGAAATCAGATGTAATTTTGAAATTCTTGAAAATTTTAACTTTTCTTTTATGGATAAAAAAATACCGAAATATTCTTTGTAAGCATATATTTTTATGGTAAAACTGGGAAATGATTCTTTCTTCAAAGCTTTGAAAGATATTTTATTGTGATCTTAATATCGTTTTAAAAATATCTTGTATTGCATCTTGATATTGTAAAAAAAAAGACTAAATAGAGCTTTTCTAACATGAGTTATAAATTTGATTTAATCCTTGTGATTCGGAAATATTTATCTACAAATTAGGAACTAAAAATGATAGATGTTATATATGTAACAAATTTTCCATCGAATAAATGAGAAACAAATCCGTCCTCAAGGTATTATTGTTAATTCTGTATTCTGTAGCCTGTAAGTGTACAGGGTGCAATTCTATGACTCCTTTTTAGCATTATCTATTTTTCTTTGTTTATGGTATTTTTACATTAACTTCTCATTGATTTTTTTCTTTTTGCATTATCTTCGAACTAATCTAATTTTATGCTTTTGTTTTGCTTTACATGGCCCATACAGTGCCCATGCTCAAATCAAAATCAAATATCTCTAAATTTTCAGAATATTATTTCTATAAATTTTTTTCTTGTTTTAAAATTTACTTTCAGATTGCTGCAGTCGAATTTCATTTTGCGGTAGGTTGACTAACTAGGAATATCTGCCTTTCGAAAGGTAGAGAGATGCTCTAAACTGAAATGTTTAAAGATCCCTAAAGATGAATCAGGCTTTGAGTATGCTGAGACACCACGATGTTTATTTTAGGATTGCCCTCATAATTTTAAACCGGGTAAAGTCATTAGAACACTTCAGACATAGAGCTCTTTCTAAAGTTTCTCACACTCTATGGCGGGAGGGATTTTACCCCCTAAATCAGATTTAACTTTTACGAAACCCATACATATGACGAATCTTTCGTTAAATCGGGTTTAATACATGAAGCAGTCGTTTGAAACTACAGTCAATTTATTTTACGAATCTAATCCTTAATGTAGATATTTTTCTTTCACAATTTTTGAATTCGTATTCACTACGATATTCTCTTTTTTTGTATCCTGCCTTGTTTTAACTAATAACACTGTTTCACAATAGTTCATTATTAATAATAATAATAATAAATTATTATTAATAATATTGTAATTATTATTTGATTATTAAATCCAATTATTATTTAGATTTCTTGGATTAAGAAAATCCGACAACTTTCCGTTTTCGTGTTGGAAGATCAGAAAAGGATACCTTTCATTACAATGTATTGTCTTCACAATGCTATACAAAGTAACCTCGTATTTTATTTGTTGTCCTTTTTTTTTTTTTTTTTTTTTTTTTTTGCAGATGGGATGTGGGCTTAGTTTTTCAGCAAAAAGAGATTCTTTGTTTACCCTAGTTATATGTTTTTATAATCATAATTTGTGTTGACAATGGAACGGTTTCATATTAAATCCTAAATAGTAAACATTCATAGGCATGCGTTTTTTTAATGTTTATGAATGTTTCATATTAAAAGACACTCGAAAGGTAGACATTTGATGTAAAAAAGAAGAAAATTTGTAAAATTGTTAATCAAAGAAATAAGTTGGTCTCCTCGTGTTTATTGTGTACAGTGAAATGTGACAATTTTTCAGTACATGAAAGGCAAAGAAGCTCCGTGTCATTTGCTGTCTTATGATATGGTAAAGGATTCAAATCAATTTAATGTTTACTTTTGTTTTAAGAACACAGAAGAAACAAAAGAAGAATGTTCAATTTTCTTCATTGAGAAAGCTTACCCTCACCAACTCCACCATTTAATTAAAAAGGTTATAAAATTTTAGAGATAAGTGACATCAAAAACACATCCAATGAAAATACAGATACATCTTAAAGACACTATGACTTTACTTTTAAGCCTGAGACTTTAAATTAACCTGATTTTACTCGTCAAAACGAACTCACTGATATGGTGCCTCAATGACAGTTTACAAGGAGGAGATAAGATATAATTGTATTAATGAGATTTCAGAGCTCATTGTAGTTGTTTTTTTATTTTCGTTGAACAATAGAATAGTAGAAAAGCCTGGTGTTTATGATGTTAACTTAAAATGCATGATGTTAAAATATATTCCTCTTGTTTACATAGAAAAGATTATGATTGCTCCGTTTCACGTTAAATCATGTGTTTTAAAAAGTTTGTGAAGATCTTGAATTAAAATTAAGTCTGAGGATTTAGACATTTTAGGTCTTTTTACTCAATTAAATGAAGTCCTCACAGGGTGTATCTCGTCGTAATTGGAACGGAGTATCGTTATTGGACCTGAAATTAAAAATTTGATTTGCGTTTCTGCTTTCGAATTTAAGTTCAATAAGAAGGAAAGTTAAAAAAATATGAAAATTATAACACTTAAAAAAAATATCTTCGTAAGCCTGCCAAGCTACAGGATTCTTGTTTCATATTTGAATTTCTTTATTGAAAATCTTGGCACATTTAGCATAACAAGAAGAAAGATTTCGCTAAGACATAAGAATTAGGAAAATAGCCTGGGACATAGCAATGATGGAAAACTATTTCAGATTTCTTAAAAAAAAATGGTTTGATATGATTAAAGAGGGAAAAGGTGATAACATTTTATTGCACTTAGTAAATGTTTAAAACTTTACTTATACTAAAACTGATATTTCTTAGTTAAAAAGTATTCCATGGCACATTTTCTTGGGTACCAAGAATATGTGCTAAATGCTTTAATACATTTCTGGCTGCGTTGGTAAAAATGTCATAGCAACGACAAAAACTGTAAATTTTGCAACTTTTTTACAATTATTTTTAAATTCTACATTATAAATTTATTTGCAAATAGTTTTCTTCCTTTTTGCTATAGAAATATTTATTTGGAAACTAGTACAATCCTTTCCAACTTTCCTTGCCAGAAGGGTTATTTCCTTATTATTTTTCTGTCTATCATTTCTTTCATCAATACCGCCGGTGATTTCTTTCGCTTTTAATGTACTGTTTTCTGTTATCATCATAAGCCATATTTTCATAAAAAAAATACATCATTAGATTTTTTTTTTTTTTTTTTTTGCATAACATATACTTACACAAATTTTATTTTTAACTGATTTCTTACTTCTATTTATTTCTAAGTAAAAAGTGATCCATCTTTCATTTCAAAACGTCAGTAGGAATTCTCTTAAAAGAATAATTAAAAATATTTTAATGCATTCAACTTCTTCCGGCACAAAAATCACAGTTGGCCTTTAAAGCGTGCTTCAATAATAATTAAAAAAAACTCAAATGTGATTTTTTCAGCAAGTTCGCTTATTTACAAAATTTATTCTTTCTCAAAAAAAAAAATCATCTTTTGAGATCATGTAATCTAATTTAGAGCCATATAAATTAAACTTAACTTTTGCACTAAAATATTTCGGGTGTTTTTGATGGTAAATTTGAGTTTTTCCTCTTATTTTTGAAATCAAGAAGTGAATGTTTCTCTTCTTTAATTCCAGGCACGTCTTCTGGAAATAATAGACTCTTCAGAATCTCCACGCCACCATCACCAGCACCTCTTGTTAAGCAAGTTGGCAGGTTCCCAAACTGTCCATTTAATGCCAATAACTGTCCAGAAGAAGCACTAGCAAATAGGTCGGATCTTTTAACAAAG
This sequence comes from Argiope aurantia, assembly GCA_026543865.1. Lineage (NCBI taxonomy): Eukaryota > Metazoa > Arthropoda > Arachnida > Araneae > Araneidae > Argiope > Argiope aurantia. Next base: position 536,515 of record JAPMOR010075478.1, read on the forward strand.
CGCCGGTCTTGTGGAAGGACAGGTAAGTTGAACTTTGATGAAGGTGATGGGCACTCGAGCGACTCTTTGTCCCTATCCTTAGCTTGAATAGAAGGAATCCGAACTCTTTTAATGAGAAATAAACAAGTATAAGGAAAAGTGATATGATCTATTTATAATTGATTGATTCCTCTTCGAAATAAAGAAATCAATTAAAGAAATCCAATCCCTGAATATTTCGTTTATTGATATTTTAAAGAAAGTTAAAATATAATAAAAGAATATCCAACATAATCAAAATTGAAAATTAGATTCGCTTCGTAATGAAATCGTTCTTTGATATGAGTGCTGAAATAGCAGAAAAAATATCAGAAGAATTTTTCAATGGAATGCAAGCAAACTATTCTAGCAGCTTATACCGAAGGGTGAAGAAGACGACTCCCAGGGCCGTAGTGGTATTGTAGGGGCTTCGAAACAGATGGATTTCCTGCTCGAGACCCGATTCTACCGAAGGATCGTTGTGTAAGCGGGTCTGGTGCTCGCTAAATCCTTCGGGAAGACTTGCCTCTGGTGTGAAAGTATGGGGTGGGGGTACCAGCTCAAGTGTCGTTCTCGCCATCTGACAGCTATTCAAAATTAAGAGGTCCGTCCCAAAATATCTCTAGTGTTCGTTTAAAACCGGACATTAATATAATTAAATTAAACGAAGATGACGAAAGAAATGGCACAACATAGGATATTGAATGCAATAAAATTAGACACTGTGTAGTTAACGATAATGAAGAAGTACAAAATGCATAAATTGCAAATTTATATGATCATATACATTATTAAGAATTAGAAAGTAAGTTTATTGGAATTGAGTGTGAGCTTTCATTGATAAGAGCCTTACAGATCTTGAAATAAAAGAATTACCACATTATCAGGTATTTTACAATATTCCATAAGTCGACTGAAAAGTGTACGCTTATTTAGATAAAATCATAAAAAAAATTGTTATCAGCAGTATGTTGAAAAAAAGTTAAGCATTTTTAAAAATATTTTTTTCAAAACAAATATATTAAAACAGTGCTGAAAGTGTGATAGTGGATAAAACTACTTGAACTATATGCGAATCCGTAAATATTAAAATCCGTAAAAATGTCTAAAGTTTTCACATCATAACGAGAAGTAATAGCTAGTATTTAGAGAGTTTAATAGTAAAACAGGTAGTTAACAGTAAATTGATTCCGGAAACAAGCTCTATTTTCAGGGGAAGGATAAAAGAAAGCCTTCACACCTATTTCCGCTCTACTCCTTCATACCTACGTGGCCCCTTTGTTCGCGCCCAGATGTTTTGCTTTGTCTTTCTGTGGTATGTAAATATCTGATAACTGTAACTGTAACCACGTGCATGCGAGAGCATTTATTATTTGCATATATCCTTTCTAGTGTTTTCAATAATCTTTGTTGAAATAAAAAATGATTTATGCTGGATATGTATCAGTTTTAATTTTTCAAAAACCTCTATTACATTATCATCGAATATTGTAGAATTCACATTTTTATAGACGTTATATTTACTATTGTATTACGTTAAATTACAAGAATCAATTCAAATTAGAGTACAACATCAAGTACATGTAAATAACACAACGAATTACTTAGCTTCGTGTATATTTTCATTTGTTCCTTAGAAGTTTTGATAATTTGATTTTCCCTCATCTTTTTCTAACATTCAAATTACATATTGTTAATTTCTTAGTGATAAACTGATCTTTATGGGCACGGTTTCATGGAATAAGTAATAATAAAACGCCATTTATTCATTTATTTCCTACATTGAAATCCTTCTTCATGTATAAAAGTCTGACAAATATCACAATACATGCCAGTTTTATCTTGTCTTCATCATAATGCTTCTATTATTTGCCAAAATAATGAATGAATGTAGTGCTACTTTTTAATATACTGTAATGAAACTCGATTATAAGGTCGATCGGATATAATTATTCAGTTAATTCATATTAGTTTTATATAGCAGAGAAGGAAATTGCTTCATTCAAATGATTATAGTAAATTCAATGTATATTAATGGCCACTTTATTTGACCACTAATAAACATTATGATTGTAAAATATATGAATGCGTTACTTCCCAACGAACCTTTGAATTATGGATTGATTCTGCTGAACAATTAATAATCAATTTCCATTTGAATAAATTATCAATAATTCCATTCTTTCGAAATGCGCAGATTATTCAATGACTTATATTTTGACCTTGTTATTAGCAAGGGAAATAAATCCGTACGATTTGAAGCAAACATTCGTTAAGAATAGATCCATTGAATTGATTTAAAATGTTGAAGTTGATTGAATTCAGCAGTTTATTCATGAGGGAACATAAATGATTCCCTCATGAAATATTGCAGAAATGCTGTATTCAAATTTGCAATGCTATGTGGAAAAGGATATTTGGAAAAGGATAATTCGTTCCAGAACAATTCCTTTTTTATTCTAAGAAACTTAAAAAATTATCTTGTTGTTATTTTCGTAGGAATGTTATATACAGCAGCTTTTGAACTCTTATGAAACCTATGATGAATGTTTGTTTCAGTTGCCATATTAAGGTTCACTGATATCTCCAAGAAAATATGATACATTAGTAACCAAACACAGATGAAGTGTACATTAAACAGCAGGAAATAAGCAACCGTAAAACAAAGCGTTCAGAGAAAAATCCCAAAACATAAACATTCCAAAAAGAAATGTCGCCCAATTACTCACTTGAATACAACTCAATTAACTCTCATCTGTGTACCACTGCTTTTCATAGGTCCCGTAACAAACAGTTTTTGTTTTATACCTTTAAGTTTTCACTATTGCCTTAATAATGATACTTATTAAAGCATTAATCTATTCAAAGTGCATATTAAAATGATGCTTATAATATAAATGATTCATATATATAGCTTCACAGTTTAAGGAAAAAAAATCTATCTTTTATTAAGGAGTATTTATATTACGTTATTTTTTTTAAGCTATTAATCATTTTGCCCAAATTAATTTTTAATTTTTTGTAGGCGAATTGCCGAAAGCAATTTCATTGAAAAATTAAAAAAAAATAATATAATGCAGTTATTACAGTGAACCTATTAAATTTATTTCAGTTTATCATAATATTCGTTTTTTAAAAATTTCTTGTACAGAGATTAGTTTTTTTAAAAAAATATGTCTGGTTTTCAAAAAATGAGTAAAACCTTACCTTATGAGAGCTCTGTGAGGCTTAATCCAGTTTTGAATGCAGTGATAATCGAATTTACAGAAATAATTTTCACTTTCTTAAGATCTAAAATAAATCATTTCTATAGTGAGTGATTTTACATGTTAGTTTTTGTCGTAATTAATGTTACATATATTTCGAAAATACTAAGGGAGTTTATTTTGGACTTCACAAAAGACAAATGTACTGTTTCAGAATCGTTAGACAAGGATTCGACAGCTGTTCTTTGGGAAGGGGTGCTACGTATAAAGATAAGCGGTATCTGAGTTTGAAATATTGCAAAGCAAACGTAAATGTATCCTCCTTTTATCTCTTCTCTCACCACTTTTTCTTAATGAAAATAGAGTCAGCTGACTCATGCGCAAAATCGAGGAGGTGTTTCGAAACCCAGAGTGAACAGCCGTTATTCTGTCCAATTGCATAATAAAAACACATATAAAAGGGAAAAGTTGTTACCATTGGATCTTTAGGCATCTTTGCTGCATTTACTGATGTTAAAATCAACAAAATTGAAAGCATTTTCTATTCAGATAAATGAAAATCAATGTATAATGAATAATAATTCAATTTCCACTAAATTTTGAGACATTATATTGAGCTGATTATGTTGTTGCCGCCTTGAATTCTAATGTTATTAAGTACATATCAATTAGATTTTCTGTCGAACTGGAAAAATACACATCCCAAGATAATGTCTTAAATATGGCTGTTATATCTTGAAAGTAAGAAAATTGAGTAAAGAAAATAAGATTTAAAGAAATTTAGCAGAAATTAAGAAAGTATAGTTATTATATCTTAAAATCTATAATAATTATATTTTAACAACACGATGCACTTGTATTATTAATTTATAGTAAAATATTGATGTCCAGATATAACAAGAGTGTTATATCTTTAAGTCTTATATAGTTTTATATAAGCATTTCAAAAGACTTTTTATTGAATATGCAAATGTGATTTAACTTATTTTTAATAAATGGCGTTACTAATGCTGTTTACCTCCAACTAAATCAGGTAAGTTGCATTTGAAATGCTTGAAAAGACCATTTAAAGTTAATGTGTGACCTGGACTTTTTTTAGGTTAAAAACGTATCCAGCTTTGTACTAAACAAGCAGCATTTTCTGTAAGTTATTTTACATTATTTGAATACAAAGACAACTGCAGTAGAGACATATCGGTTCCATCGGTCAACATGTTCCATCGAATACAGTTTACAAAGAGAAGTTTCGACAATTCTAAAAAGATTATTTCAATTCACATGCCAAGCAGCATAGTCCTCCTTCTCCTTGTAAAGCAGATTTGGAATCATTATTTGTTGAAATCATCAATCAGGAGCGATACAAGCAATAGTTAATTAATCTGAAAGAAACACTAATAGAGTAAAATACAAAGTATGGCGAAAAACTTAACGAAATTACTTTCTAACCCTACACGCTCACTCATACATCGCCAGACCAGAAGAAGAAACTTTAGAATTATTTAGCAGACATGTATTGGTCCACTTGCCATTTTCATCAGATGTTGCTCATTCAAACAACTGTTTGTTTCAATCCATGCAGAGAGTCTTTTCTGGAGAGAGGTTCAATTATCACGTAGATATCAAAAACTGGCTTAATTACTGGATTGCATCTAAGAAAACCAGGCGCTTTTCTTAACGGAATTCATGTTGCCGAAAGGTGAGCAAACGCTATAGTTTCCAAGGAAAAATATTTGGAATGAAATAATCTTTAATTTTTCTAACAAATAAGTGTTTTTTAATTTAAAAAAAACAGAATCATATTTATACCCTCAATAAGGCATTTATATGCTGAAGCACTATACTGGGTGTACCTGAATTCATGGGCCAAACTTTAAGGATAAGCAAAATACATATAAAGAAGCCTTTTTTGTACAGCAACAAGGGGTCGAAAATGAACAATGTAGGTGGAAAAACAAGAAACGGTAAGTAAATTGGAAAAAAAAGCTCTTTACTTAAGTAATATTACAGTAATTGCTCAAATGTTTTACCACCAACAACGATACAGGCCTAGTAGCGCCTAGTAAGTGATTGGCGTACTTTTTCGAAGATACCAGGTGTTCCACGAACTGTTGCAGCAACGACTGAAAGTTTTAGAAACTATTAAAGTAAATAACAGAATACATAATCGATCCGAGAGGCCTTTTTTTAATTAAAGAAGTGTTTAGTGTTTCCTTGTTGGTTAAATAAACAATTGTGATTCAAAAATTGGCGATTAGTATTCGGTTTTATGCATTACAGCATCTTAATCTTTGCTTAGAGTAAATTTTGGATGTAGTAAAAAATTCCATTGCATGGTATTTAGTCCAATTTATTGCCCTAATATTCAAAAATGATTCAAAAGACTATTTTTGTGCAAGATGTTTAGTCAAATTTTATTCAAAAACTGTGTTACGCATCCCCCACCCCATTCATTAAGAATTGAAATTGCGCTAAATTTTCATTAGAGTTACACCTAACAATCACTACCAGAATTATATTTGAATCCACTAGAATTTCTCTTAAGGCACAAGAAATAAGGAGCTTTTGGATAAATGGTTAAAGTTGTTATGCATAGTCATTTGCACTTTCAGATCAACATAATGCTTTGCATAAAGTAACTTCCATGCAAATCGTGAATCTTAGAGAAAATTCGTAACGACATGCGACAAATGCATTAGATCAAAAAAATGTTCGCCATCAAGTTGATCAGAAAAGTAATATGCGACTTTCAGATTTCCAACTTAGCACAGAGTCAGAAAAAAAAAGTCGAATGTCAAAGCATAATAGATAACTGCTCCAAAAATATTCACAAACGGGTTGATTTATCTCCCAGCCAACCCGGCAAGAGTGGGAGTCGTGCAAAATCCATCTGAATTGAGAAGAATGGACCTCGAAAGAAAAATACAAATCGACTGCCTCGAGGGGGTGGCGGAGTGCAAATATACATATTTACATGACTTTAGGAAGTCAAGGAGCTGCTTTGCAGCCTTGAAAAATGTTTTCCTCTCCTCTGCGTTTCTAAGCGGCGCTTTCGTTTTGTTTTCTCTGCATTATCGGTTGAAGCATTCTCGCATAAGCCGCTTCCCTCTCCGACGGATTTTGATTTTTTCCATTTCGCCGATGTTTTTCCATCCCTCTAGATTTTTTTCTTTCAACAACAAAGCTTGTTTGCAGAGAAGGATGGGAGGAGCAGTGAAAAATCCCTCCACCCACCTAATCAAAATTTATGAACCGATATCTATTTTCCTTAGAGAACTAATTTTATATTTTTCAGAAATGTTTCACCTTGATTTTAGACTTGTTTAGTTTTATAAATTTCTACGCGGATTGTTACATGAAGGGTAATGGAAGCAATTTTCTTTTAAATGATGAACACGTTGGTGATTCACAAATAATCACATGCAATATGTTTTACAAGAGCAATACGTTTGGAGCCCAATCAACAGCCGTAAAAGCAAATTATCTTACAAAGTTAAATTTGTGTATAATGAATAAAGCAAACACGACATGCGTAACGTTACAGAATGGGGAATGAAAGATTTTAGTATTGCAAAATAATCAATTAGACAAAGTAGACAATTTTAAGGGCCCAGAAGCATAGGGATTATTTTTTTAGCTGTATTTTTGAAAAAAATAATAATTTTTCTTATCTTTATTTGATTTGTAATAGTATGCTTGTTTAAAATAAAATTATGAAACGTTAAAATTTCAAATTGCAGTATACTCCCAAATAACCGGTTCGCTTCTATCCGGCTACTCTACAATCAGGCCTAGTTTTTTTTTCCTTCTTATTCTAATCAAATGGGGAAGAATGCAAGATGTTGCATTGGCAAAATTGCTGAGGCACTGGAAGTTGGGCGCCTGCTACGCTTCTCCAACATGTCGTGAGCAAAATACAAATTCTTTTGTTCATAACTTCATAATTCTCAGTTTATATATGTTTTTGTGTATAAACATATATATAAACTGAGGAAAAGAGCAGCGTTCTGCTCATTATTCATTGTCATCTAGTAAGGACTTTTTCAAAAAATAAAAACTAACTTTTGACTCTTATCTTAGTTTTATCTTTTCATATCTGTGTTATCATTTATTAGGACAAAATAAAAACAGTTTGAGCCAATTTTCTTAAGAACTAGGCCTACGATTTACGTTAATGTTTTGTATATGTTTCCTGTATTTAAGTTGAGCCTTACAGAATGTATGTTAGCCTGCCCTTCCGCCACATTAGGTCGAATACTCGGGAGTGTACTGAACATTATTTTTCATATTTTGAAATTCACTTGCTGAATAATATTGTCTGTCTTTCTTTCTCCTATTGGTAGACTGAATCCTAAGCCAAACAGTTCCGACAATCATTGTATTAGAGTATTTGAATAATCTTGAAGATGTTTTGTAATTTTTTTTTTTTGCAATTTTATTTGAAATAACTTTTTAACGCCAGTCACTGAAAACAACTTTCTCGATATTAATCCAAAATGAAATATCTTCTCTTTCTGTTTACTTAACTTAACTGTATCTGTAACTTAAAATTGTTAAAATTGAGATTGAACTAGAATCCATAAAAAATATTTTACTCTGAAAATTAAAAAAAGAGGCGAGTACGCCTATTGTCTTCTACAGGCTTAATCCCTGTAGAAATCTAATAACGAATTAATGATGGAATGTGCAGTATAGCATTCTCATCTTGTGATATCAAATCAAACCATTGGGGGAAACAGTGGGTATTATGTGATTCATGTAATTGCATTCAATGCATGGTTATGATATAGTACGAATTGACTTCATTCGGTGCAATTAAAAATTGCTATCAATCAAGTGATTAATCAAGTGTGTCAAAAATTGCTATCAATCAGTAATCTATATTTTTTAAATTAATTAACGATTAATTGTGATAATCAAGTCATCAAGCAATCAATCAAGTTAAAAATTGCGATTAATCAAGTGATCAATCAAGTAAAAATTGCTATCAATCAAGTGTGTCAAAAATTGCTATCAATCAAGTAATATTTATTATTTTAATTAACTAATGATTAATTGTGATTATGAAGTGATCAATCAAGTTAAAAATTGCTATCAATCAAGTAAAAATTGCTATCAATCAAGTAAAAATTGCTATCAATCAAGTGTGTCAAAAATTGTTATCAATCAAGTAATCTTTTAATAAATCATTATGAATTAAATAGTAATACTCGAAACAAATCTCTTCGCCAAGAGCGTTTTCACCTTAGCATATCAAGGTCCAAAAACTTCAAATTATT
>JAPMOR010075478.1:545890-566085 GCA_026543865.1 Argiope aurantia
TATTTTCTTGGCAAAGCTAGCAGCATTATACCTATCAATCAATCCTTACTAATGGATCTAAAAAAGAAAATCATATTGGTTTTAACCCAGTAGAATTTGGTTCTAGAGACAAAAACTTTTAAAGTAAATATTTTGTGTTTGAAGCTTTTACACTATGAAAATCTAACCTATCAATGAATCGGCATGTCCTTGTAGCGCATTTATGCGTTTTCAAGAATACTATGCATGGTTTATAATGAAAAATTCTTATTCAATTGTTTATTTTTTAAATCTTTTCTTCGATTTGTCTGTGAAGTTATATTTGGTTAAGGATTAACTCTAACGAGTATAATACTGAAATTTAAAAATATTAAAAAAAAAAGACTCTTGCTATGTTTCTCATAAACATTATCGGAATAAAAAAAATACACATTTTTTCATCAAAAAAAAAATGAAAACCCAAAAAGATAAAAAAAAATAAGATGATGAAATTTTATAAATGAAGAAAATGAGCAAATATATATTTTTTAAAAGATTGAGTATGAAGTATAACATTAAAAATTCAGATAATATTTTACAGGAATTTATAAAGATGTTTATACATTTTATTTCTTCCATTTCCTAATAATTATACAAATTTCTTGAAATAAAATTTCATTTTATTAAAAGAATTTTCCGTTTTCTTTCGCAGATATTAAAATAATTCTGACTTTCCAAGATCAAAAAATTATTTGTGAAAACCCCTGACACTATATAATTTTTCAAATTGATGTTTAATTACTTTACAACAAACTTTAAAAATCATTGAGGTGTTTCAAGAAAGATGTAGAATTAAATTAATATTTTTTGATGGATTTTATTCCTTAATGATAACATAAGGTATCTTTTTATTCCATCATCTGTTACAAATTTCTTTAAAATGAGAAAAGGGAGCCTATTTGTCAGTTCTTATTCAAATAAGAGCAGAGGCTCAAAAGAAATTCAGGTCTTCTCAAACCGCTGCGCATGCGCTCTGTATCTTCAAAAACTATGATTTTAACTTTGGTTCATGAAGCAATCTAGGAAATTTGTTGAATGAATTCTTATGTAAAAAAATTATAACTTTCCATCTAAATTAAAAATATTAAGCTAAAATATCTGGTCTTATAGATTAAAATTCCACTATGTAGCTAGCTATTCGGCAAGAAAAGGACTATTTATGATTTTAAACCGTGCTTAAACGGAAAGGATGACAACTGAAGCTGCACTCTTTACAGTTTCATGCCTGAAGAGTGACGTGAGGCGGCAAAGGCGCCTTTGATCTAGGCCGCTATTCGAAGTGAACCTCAAGACTGGGATGGAGTAAATGGAGGTGGAGGGGGCGAACGAGTAGTATATTCCAGATAATTAATTGTGGAAGATTTGAAGTTCCTCATTAGAAGACCACAATTCTGATAGGCTTTGATGTGATTTGAGAGAAAGTATCTTCGAATTTCACCGATTCTGGGTTCTAGAGTCTAAAGTCATTCGTTTAAAAGTTTATTCAAATATAATGCTAGCCCTTGTATCGATGGCTGCACATGCTTTCATAAGTTCAAATATATTTTCTTATTATCAACACCTAATTAATTTCAGGATTCTTATCTACAATTAATAATTCTAATTAATTATAACTCTAAAATTTTCAGACATACAAGGCATGACTCATCTATGTAAAGGCTGCTTTGAGTTTAAATTCTAGATCATACGATATAAAGTCGTTCTTGGCACAAAGAGCGTTGCCATTAGGTTGCTACCTTCAGCTTTAAAGGATTATCCTTTAGCTTTATTAATCATTATTGAGAAATTAAATAAATTAGAAATCGAAGATACTGGAAATCGAACGGAATATCATTTGAGTACAGTTCTTCTTTACTATTATCTTTCGCATAAATTCTATTGTACACAATCATCAAATAATTTTCGTAATGAGGAGTGCTAATCTTATGCTCTGCGTCCGTTGTTCCGCGCCTATTCAGATAGAAACATCTTTTTTTAGAGGTCATAAAAAATTTCCTCCAAGTAGTGAATTTCCATGTTATTATAGAATAAGCATGGTGATGTAATTTCAGCTTGTCCAGTGATCACTATTTAGAGTAAGATGAATATGCGGGGGCTGATAATGGGGCTGTTCATCGGTATAATCATTATTCAGCCCCAAAGCAGTGTCTATCTCATGCCAAATAATAGTTATTTCCAATCTGTGCAGTAGCTACTTGAATTTAGGCTTTAATTATCGATCGTCTTCGAAAACACTTATTTGAAGAGGATGGCTTCTGCCATTTTGCTTCATCGCATATTGAGTCACATTATAACAAGAAATAAAATTATTGTTAGAAATATTTTGCACTACGAAAGAATCAAAAATATTTTATGATGAAAGGAAAAAATAATTCCTATTTTGGGAAGTTTATAGACCATTCATTTGATCCTTTCTTACTATAAGTTTTGAATATTCATCCAGATGTACAAAAATAAGTTCTGAATTAACTATTTACTAAAGTAAATAGCTAGGAAATTAATATATATGGTATTCTATGATTCGCCCAATGTATTTCATTCTAATAATTGATTATATTTGAAGTGTTTGAATAATTGAGTGTTAATCATATGTGCTAGCAATTTTAATTGATAGATTATAAGCCCGAGATTGGCCACCGAGGATTAACCCGTAATTGGAGACAGGAGTCAAAAGGACTCGGCGTTGTTCATCAGCTTTGTTTATCACGTGGCATTTTGTCCTTGAATACATTCTTCTCCTCAGACCTTCAAGCTGTTCTTTCAGCAGTATGTTGGCAAAAGTCTAAGTATGAACAAGGGTGCATAACCGAGTTATTATTTTTCAAAGTTTTTTTTGTTATTTATGGAGTCATTGACTCCAAGTCTTTGAAACTGTTTTTAATTTGAATAATGTAAAAAGAATAAAGAAATAAAATGATATTTTAAAATATTGAATTTTTTTATTTTTGTTTGTTAAATTTTAACAGTTATTGACAACAATGCAAGTCCGTAATATCTCAACGAAGTAAATATTAAAATATTGCTTAGGGTTTTCTTAAAACATCTTTCCAACATCTAATATTATAACATTTAACATTTTTAAAATTAATATTTTTAATATTTTTGGTAACTATCGGATTTCCAGAACAAAATAAATTCCAATGCTGTTTACAAAAGTCAATAAATAAAAATAACCATGGAGTCCTTTTGACTCGGACCGTCTGAGGAAATTCATCTTTTCAGTTACTGTTAAATGTGATGTTCATTAATGATGTAATGATTGCAACAGAAAAATGTAAATAAACCAGAAAAATGAGACAGCAAATTGGTTTGAATTTAAATGTTACAAATTGCATTTTGTATGCATTTTGAGAGGTTTATTTAACATGCAGAAAAATTTGTACCTCAATAAAGCAATATCCTTAAAAATATAATCTATTGCTCATACAGGTGATAAAATAATTTTTCTGTAACAAGTATTTTTCAAATTATTAATGAAAAATGGTGAAATTTACTTTAATGTTTGCTGTTTAATCAAATATCTTAAAAATTAGCGAATTTTGAAGGTTGAAACTGGAGCAGTGGACTTAAAAATTGAACCAGAAATTCACCCTTATTGGCAAAATTCAGATTACGTCCACCGTTTTAGATGAGTTTTTGTGACTGAAGGACAAATTCATGTATTTTTTCCTTCATATTATAAACTAATCGCCTTTGGTGATTTGGCTGCAAGAAATATTTATTGATTGTGTTTTATTTTAATTTAATATTTTTTTCATGAGTTTTGAATATCAAGTTATGTACAAAAAATTCCACAAACGAGAGATTTTTTTGAACATGAAATTGGTACAAACATTGAAGTCGTATTATTTTAATATTCTTGTACTTCAGTTTATTATGTACATTAACCACCCTAGTGTCGAGTTCCACGATTTCATTCTACTATTAAAACCGTAACCATTCGGTTAATTTACTTCTCACTTTCGAGGAACTGCAATTTCTATATCTTATTCCTCCTGAAAACCACACAAATATTATTAGCTTTCAACAATGGATGAAAATCACGGAATCAAATATTTGATGAAAAATGAAAGCGGTTTGTATTTCAGTGGGTAAATGACATCAATTATTGAATAATTTTAGGAATTATCAACATTTATTTCGCCAATTGATATCATAAAAAATTTATATATATATTTTTTTAAATTTTAAAACTGCATACACATTATTTTATGCAATAATACTTTCAGAATTTATCGCGAAAAAAAAAGCCAGAATCTCCCCTTTTTAAATTAATTCAAATCTTAATTAAATTTGAAAAAAATGTTCAGAATTCCATCAAATTTGATAGTTCTAAATTAAATGATCTGTTCATGTAAAGAAATTCCTCAAAAACAAATTTTACTTTTTTATGAATCGATATATATATAAATGATGCGACCAACGGTTTTGAATTTTCCTCGTCTACATTTAAGATGCTCTATAACTTTGAGTCAGTGCAAGGTACCAACAAATAAAACAGCATGAGTACTTAATTTCAAATAAAAATCTCATATAACTACTACTCGAAATTTCTGTTACAATAGCGGCCTGTCATTTGAATCTTGCGGTATATTTATTCAAAAATATATTATTTAGAAGTTTTAAAATTTGAAATTTCTTGAGAAAAAAGAAATACTGAGTATTCGGCTTAATATGGCGGAAGAATTGGCCACATAACAAAAAAGCCGGATAGGCCGGAGTTCTATGAATTCGCTTCTTTGGCCACCAGTACCAGAGGATGAAGTTTTTATCCAAAATTAATTGATATAATACGTATTTTCTGCTTCTTAGTGAGTGTTAATCTCTTTATCTCAATATGAACGCAGCTGTGGCCCGTGAATCATAGAAGCAGTTGCCGTTAACGTGTCGAGTTAAAATAAAATGTTATTTACTGATAGTTTGTATATATTTATATACTGCTCTGCACGTTTCAAAAATGTATTGTAGAAAAAACAAGTTAAAGGGTATAAATTATGCATATTTTAACATAAATTCTCTAATGTCCAACTTAAATGAAGGAAACATAAACAAAACATTAGCATAAATTGTAGGCCTACAATCTTAAGAAAATTGGCTAACTGATTTTATTTTTCACTGATAAAATGGTTAACACAGGTATGAAAAGGTAACCCTAAGATAAGAGTCAAAAATAATAGTTTTGAGATTTTGGAAAAGTCTTTAATTGATGACTTAAAAGACATCTTGACTTCCTCATTTCATTATGATAAAAGAAAACTAGGTCAGAAAAATAATACGGAAGCCGGAAATTCCCGAATCGGATACTCAGGAGTGTAATGTACATCAGAATAATTACATATTTCCCCCAAACAAAATAAAAAATAAACACTCCTTGTCATATGAATCACAACTTTAAAAACTTTCAGTTTTAAATATTATTGTAAATAATTTTAATTCAAGAAATGACGTGCTTTAAAAAAAAAAAATTGAACTATAACCTGCTAAGATAATTATTAGGTTCATTTGAATATGCATTCTTCTTTTCAAGTTCCTTTTTGTTTTGTTTGTGGTGCACATTAGCAGAACCAAATCTTGTTTGCGACAACATAAATTCAGATTCAACACATTAAGAAGGACAGACGAAAACAGAAGGCGGGGAGGGATAAGCTAATACTCTCTTTTATTAGTGACTCAGTCAGGACCATTATCGATTTATAAGCTACCAAGATTTTCAATTTCTCTGAAAGGAAAACCCCCAGCTCATAACTCGCGATGTAATCGGGGCAAAATATGTAAATACTTCTTTCCCTTTTAGCTGGAATGGACTTTACTGGCTTGTGACAGAAGCACCTTATTCCACTGCTACCAAGAAGGGGAACGAGGCAAGGCGGCCGAAACCTCTCTTATGTTGCCACCAAGTGGAAGAATTATTGGATCACTCGATTGAACTTCGAAGTGTTGTAGCATATCACGTGGCGCCCGCCTTCATCGAAAAAGTCTGGAATATTTGAAGTCGTCTCTGCAAGTCGTAAAATCACCAGAAAAGAGGAAGGGAGAGAAGAAGGGTGGAGGGCGATCATTGAAAATAACGTCACAAAGGATTTTGGACTTATCGACGAAGAATTTTTTTTAAAAAAATATTTTCACCATAAATAAACTTGAAATTTCATACTAGCAAACCATTTTTGATAGAATTATGTTTATGATTCATAAAGCAGACGAACTTCCTATGCAAGTATCAGTGAGATTTAGCATTTCTTATCGCTAGGTAATGCTCATTTTAAGAACCCTTTCTCCTCCATTTCATAAACTGGTTAATTTAATTTTATATTTCAATGTATTTTTAACTTAATCAACAAAATAATGTTTTATTATAGGTTAATTTTTTTTATCTTAGCTATTTTTTGAAAATTAATAAGTAATTTATTTATTCAATTATTTATTACAACTCACGTTCGCACAATACACTTGTTTACACACATTGCTATTTATGTAGAAATTTGGTGTTTATATAAACTGTAAATGAAAAGTAATTTCTTAGCTGGTACTCTACCACTGGTGAGAACAGAAATACGAATCTTTTAAAAGTAGAGCTCAAATATGTTTAAAAACGAAGATTTCAAAGTTCAGTAAAATAAATATGCATAAGTAAATGAAACAGTTGTGAAAACTGATAGTTTTGTACTCCGGAATCAAATAACTTAGTAACTGTTAATGATCATATTAACGTTTAAATTATTCATTTTTTATTGAAATGTAAATACGATTTCACGTTGAAATCATGGCACACATACTTCCTTTTGTCTTTTACAAACATCTAACGGTGTAAATTGCGTAATCAATTAGCTTTGAATGTTTCGCATGTTATGGGATCATGAATTGACCCCAATAAAAACCCATCAAAATTAAGGCTAGTAGGAATAAATTTCCATGAAATCTCTTCAGATGGAAAAATATTACGAAATGGGTGAGATTAGATAGATTTTCTCTATTTTGCAGATGTTTCTACATTTTTTTTTATTACTAAAAAGAAAAGAGACAGAGAGAGAGAGAGAGAGAGAAGGAGAGTGCTAATGACACATCGTGCAAAATGGGAGAAAGAAGAAATCTTTTTTGAAATGAGAGCAGAGTGTATGAAATTAAATTAGTTAAATGCTCTAATTGAACTGAATGAATAGAGAAGTAAAAATACATAACAATTCTAAACATATATATTCAACTCAATACATATGCATATATTCAAGTTATTCAATACATATATATTCTTGTTACTTAAGGCACTTGCCATAGACAAGACCGCTGACTAAGTCAGCGATTTTAAGCCGAGTTTGTGCAGTAGCTTTTGAGGGTAAAGGTCCCTGAACACTAGAGGGCAGAAGTCTGACTTCTCTTTCACGCACCTCACAGAGAGAACACTGGATAAAGAACAACCATGCCTGAAACAGAATTCGAACCTAGGACGCCCAGATCACAGGGAAGACGCGCGACCCCTAGGGCAAGACGCTTGCATTTTCAACTCTAAATGAATTGAACGAATAGAGAAGTAAACATATATAATAACATTATTTTGTACAAAATACCATTGCATTGATTTTTATAGTTTCTAAAAACCGTCCACACAAATCAAACTCTGCTATACTAAAAGGAGGGTAAATAATTCATCTTTGCTTAGATAGTGACGGCATTAGCTGTGCTTCTTGATTTGTCTTGTTTTTAAAACATATAATTCGATTATAGTTAGTTTTCAATAATATTTTTACCATTCCATAGCCAAAACTTTGATTTAATCCGAATGCCATTTAAGCAGAGACATCTGAATAGGAATATTGCTTTATTAAAGCAATAAATTTATGATCCCTAGGAAATAAAATAGGATGCTCTTGATCCAAATTTCGTTCTATTTTATTTTTCCTTTTCCTTTCGTTCTTTTATTTAACTTTGTATACTTGTATTACAGATCTAGAAAAATAATTAACTGTTTATATAAATATCTTTCAGCCTTTTTTCTTTCTTTAACGAATATGAATTCTTTTTTACTTTAAAATCCGATCTGAGGGATGGAACCATACATTTTTCTCTATATTTACAATTAAATGAGTGCCATCACAGTTTCAAAGATTGAAGTTCTTCAGGATCTGTTCCAGAGAAATGATTTCAGCAGGATTTTTGTTACGCGAAATTTGTATCCACTAATAATACGAAGTAGATTCTTAATTCTTTAAACTCGCTTTTCAATAAAGGTTTTGAATAGGTAAAAAGGAAACTTTTTTCCTAGCGATTGCGAAACTGACATCAGAGAATGACCGTTATTTGTCAGTAGGTATGAATTTTTGAAAGAATTATTTTGCTTACTAATCCTAAGCATATTAAATAGGTATACAACTCTAAACGGGAAATCAATATTGTTTTTAAAAGTGATATTCTTGATTTTCTTGTAAGAAATTTAGATGATGGGGAAAAGTTTTAATGTAATTTCACATATGATTTGCCTTATCATATGTTGAAATGAAAAAGCCACAATTTGCAAGTAAAACGATAAGTTTCTGATAGTAATTCAAATGTAGAAATATCGTGAATTTCTTTCAGGTTTAGAACAAAACTATGTCATTTGTTGTTAAGTTGTTTGGAAGTTATCATTCCAGTTAACATTCTCTGCCCAAAGTTTAAAGAAAAACATTTTTTATCTACTAATGATAAGTCCAAATGAGCCAAACAAAAATCATAGGATTCAGCAATTGTATGTAAAACTTTTCTTTTGATGTCAATATTTATAAGTTTTACCGAAACCTTGAAAACGAATTTGTTTTTTTAGACTTCCAGACTATATTGTTTTAATCACAAATTCTTAAAGTTGAATACATAATTGTTCTTAGGAACATTTCCTTTCTTTTATGAGCAGATCGTCATACTTTCATTTATGCAGAGTCATATTGCAGGTTTAAAAAGTTTATTTTTAGAAATTCGGAATCATTTAAGTCATGGCAGACACTAAGCCATGTCAGAGAGAAAACTTCTGTACCTAACAGGAATTCAGAAGTTTCGTCTGCTATTTGTTTCGTGACTCTCGCTCTCAGAAACAGTTCCTAGTTTCAATTAATTCGAAATCATAGTGTTCAATTTATATTCTATAAGACTTTCATATATTTCAATTTTCCAAACTGTTCATAACGAATTTCACAATGTTGAATTTATCAGTATTTGTTTGAATCTTTATTTTAGGGCCGTGGTAGTTCCATTTCACTAAAGAACTGACATATAAACGACCCTTTTGACGCAGAATAGACTCAATGTTGTGTCAAAAGTAAGACATTAATAAAACTAAAATTAATTTTAAAAAAAACTGAACATTATTTTGTTATTCAAACATGAAAAATATTTTTTGCTTTCCAAATTTCAAAACTTTGATTTTTTTTTAAAGTATTAAGAATATTATGCAAGCTTCAGCCAGTAGTTGTGCGCGCAGGGCAGTAGGAAACTGTTTGAAAACCCCATTACGAAGCAAATAATAATTTAAGATGGCCAAGTCTTCAACGGATATTTTCTGAATGTGGCCTCGGATTCTTGGAACAGGACTCGGAACAGGCCACTCAAATATCTCAACATTTATTTCCGCAACCAAACTTAGAGAGCCCACACTTTGTGAGCAAAACAATGATCGTGTTGAAACAAGAATAGACCCTCCTCTAACTATTGTCACAATACAAAGAATAGTCCAAATGGTAGATCATACTGTAAAAGACTCAAATTTAAAAACTAACAATTTGGGAGGGGTGAACCATCATTTCGCATTTCTTAGAGACAAAATTAAATTCAGTTAACTGAAATGGTTATATCCTTCTGAATTCAACTGGTATTTTTATATAAGTTGCCCTATTGATATTTCTTTGATATTGCAAAATAAAAATATGTCCTTTTTCTTCAATTTATTTTCTACTTTCTTTCAAATCATTCATTGAAAATAATAAATTTGGAAATAAATATACTTTAAAGATTTTCTTGAGTATTCAAAATATTTATTCCTGATTTTAAAATAATATTTCACTGACATATCGTCATATATTTTGAAAATTTCTTTTAATTTAGGGAGAAACTCTGTATGTAATAAATAAAAATAATGAACACAAATTTAAGATTTAAAAACAATTTTTAAATCTTCAAGAATTGGAGCCATTTTCGTCAATATTCTTATACGAATAACGCACTATAAACAATATAGTTAATGAAAATTGAAAATCTTAACATTCTGAGGTGCAAGAAAAGGCCAAAACTTTCATCAATTTCTGGTCGAACCTCTAACTCCCCACATGACAGAATCTTCTCTGTTCAGATACATTCTTTAGTCAAGAATTGTTCTTTCAGTATTACAAGAGCAATTTGAAATTGTCAGGATACCTTTGAACAGATAGTGTATGTTAGAAGAAAGAAATAAGTAAATATTATTTAGATTCTTTTGGTGATCTGTAGGTTTTCCTTATCTTTATTTTAGTAACCTTCTTATATATTTTTGATAAACCATTTTATAAAATATTAAAAACGATTTCAGTTATCACATCTTTTTTTTCCTTTCTGATTTTTGTTCATTCCATCTTTTCGAATTCATTAGAAAGAAAACGGTTCCCTGAATGGGAAGTTAATTAATAAATGAATAATGGAAATGGGATAAAAAGAGATTTTTGTTCTGTTTACATTTTTTTCTCTTATCATTACACATAAGATGGCATAATTATTGAATGATTCTTTCATTTTAGAGGGAAATAATAACCTTTCATCAAATTCTACTAATGACAATCATTTCTTGAAACAGCAACTATAATTATTTGGCTGACGAAAAGAAGTTTTCCCGTTTATTTCTCGATTTCTTTTATATTTCCCTTCTCTGTATTTTTTTTTTCGTTTTCTTTTCTTTTTCTTTCTATCTCTCTTTTTTTCTTTTTTTTTTCTTTTTTTGACAATTCTAATCATTTTCTATTGAAGTGATATAGGATTAGTTTCATAAGATTTTTTTTTCACGTAGCCAGAATGATGTGGTAATTCAGTGACAGCAGCAGAAAGACAAAGAAAATCTTTAAATTGAAACCAAACAGACAATAAATAAAGAAGAGGAAAAAATTTTATTTCATTACTTTGTCAGAATGCTCTGATAAGCAAATGAACAAAATAATAATTAAGGGGAAAAAAAGCCAAAGTTTGCATGGATATGAAAACGCAGTTCGTCATCTTTGAAGGAAATCTCATAATTGAGGCTTTTTTTTATTTCGTGGAATCTGGCATTTTTTAATTCTGAAAAATTCTGACTTGAAGAATGTATGTTTTGCTTGGACCTATATCATTCTATAAATGAGTTAATAATCATTTTTGTCATTACAGTTGAGGGAAAAAATTTTGGACATTAAATTACTTACTTAATATGAAAAAACATAGAAAAAATTGCCCAGAAAATATTTTTAAAAATAAAAATGAGCGAACTTTACTTTAGAAGAATTCTTGTTTGAAATGGAAAAAAAAAACTCTGTTATTAGCTCCTTAAGAACTGCAATTATTCTCTAAACTGATGGAGTGATTTGGAAGGAGCAATTCCTTTTTGCAGAATGGCACTCAAGTATTACAAAATAACTTCTTTTGTGATAAGGGAACAAAAAGAGCATTTTAAAAGACATTTTGTTAAAAACTAGTTGCAAGAAACATAGTAGTTTAGATTCATATTCTGATTGTTCAGTTATATTAACTTCCTATTGCAAAAGTAACACTAGTGCTACTTTGAGATGGACCTCGTAATTTTGTATCGTGGTCAGATGAAGAGGATGACACCTGAGCTGACACCCACCTCTCCAAATTCCCTCATCAGAGGGAGTACAGCCTTGACGGATTCAGCCTCGACCAGATCCGCTTGTCGTCGACCAGACCCGCATTGAGCACAAGTGTTCATTGATGAAGTCTTGTCCTGAATCTGAAACTTCCTGATCCCGCAACAGAGACTTTCACACCAGACTACCTCTGCCTGAGAGTCATATTCAATGATTAGTCAAGGGGAAAAAATTATTTCATTTCACTTTTTCAGTTTAGCAACAAAAGTCTCTTCGCAGGAGGAGAAAAATTTGGAAAGATATATTGGAATCCTAATGAAATGTTTCACATAATGAGATGTTAATCATAAGTTGTATTTTTCGATTTGAATTCTCTGGTCTTTAGCTTATACCCAATTTTGTACCGCAGTCAGATGACAAAGACAACACCTGATCTGGCAGCCTCTCTCCAAATTTCCACCACACCACTGGGAGGACTTTTGTCCCCGACGGATTTAACTTTCACCAGACCCTCTTACACGGTAGTTCTTCAATGGAATCGGGTCTCGAATCTTCCGTTTCCAAAGCCGAGATCTTACCCCCAGGTCACTGCTGTCTAGGAATTTATTCAAAATTACTACAAAGGAAATTTTTTTCCTTCTGGTATTGACTAATTTAAATTGCATAATATTGATTTACCCTTATACTATTTTGCTGTATGACAACATAATATTATGATATTTTTTTCAGTTTTTTTTCACATTTCATTAAGGCTAAGATGTTTTTGGATTGAAAAGATACGGATAAAAAAATGTAAGAAGTTTCTGGTTAATTTTCTTTTACCACTTTGAAGCTCAGTTGCTGCATTTCTCCTAAATTGAAAAATTCCAAAAAATTAAAAATATTCTTCCATTAATTATTTTATATTCTTTTATTGAAAGAATGTAAAAATCTATCTAGTTTATAATATATAAAAATCGTTCAAAAGTTTTAAAGAACTTTAGGTCTTATTTAATACATTGTATTACATTTCCAGGTTTAACTGATAGATTCAGGAAGACTTTGTACAAAGCTTTTTCCTCCAAAAGCTATTCAAACTGTTTCGTACAAAGCTTTTTCTTTAGCTAACTAGTTTCAGACATCACTTATAACACCGAATTGATTTCTTTGCATAGTGAGGCCATGGACAAGAAATTGCATTCAATAATTTCCTTCAAAAAAATGTTAGCAATTGTTTTTTAAATGATTCGGTGAGGAAAAGAAAGGAATAATAATTTTTCACGTGCAACTACAAATAATTTGATGTGCAGAAATACAAGCATAGATCATGAAATCAAGTCAAAAAGAGGAGACACAAGAAGTAGCAGAAAATTAAAAATCACACTGAGCTCATTATTTCCACTCTTTATTTTTAAGTTTTCTGTGAAATGGATTGAGTTTATAACGATATCTTCCCGCAACTGTTTAGCAATTAGCGCAAAGGAGCCTATAATGTTAACAATGACATCTGCACTGTATTAAAAACATAGAAAATAGAATAATATTAAAAAATGTAGTACAGTATATTTGTATTAATAAGGCTACTGAGCCAAGATTCAGATCTTATAGCAATAAAAATAGTGAGGACACTGCACAAATATCTCTTAATGTTTGTTTTACGAGTTTTTTTAATATTTTTCAACATTTTATAAATACATAACTGTATTTTTATAGCACCTCATAAAGAAACGAATTATCTAAATATCTTGAAAGAAGGGGAAAACAACCCCGGTCGCAAAAGTAAGAAATTCAAGAAACATACTTCGTCAATTGCTGCAATAAAAGCAGTATCTGCGAGGAAATTAGAGGATTAAGAAACTAAAACTCAGCTACGATATGAGTTTAAAATGAATCGTATATCATCCTGCCCAAAACTCATTTAGACCTAATGGAACGGATTCATAAACTCCAAACAAACTTTATCGAGTTCCCTCCCCTCTCCGTATTAGGCAGATCTTCGCAACGAATCGCCTCTGGTCATCGATTTACAGTATAATCCCTCCTAGTAAATGATCTTGTCAAAATGTCTGCTCGGTTAATGCAAGTTCATTTTCAGGCATCGTATGAATCAACCGAGCAGCCTATTCATGAATGCATTTGTTGATAGAGAATATTCTTTAGAGATGAAGCAACCTATTAAAAACTTAATAGAGACAGTGTTTAGAAAGTTTTCACCATTGTTGAAACATGCACTCCCATGTCATTTAAAAAGAGCCCAATTTTCAACTCAGACCATTTATTTATGAAAGTATTATACTAAGTTGTTAGAATTGTTCCTTGCGATCGTATTATATGCTGAATATATACTAAGCTAGAAATAAAACAATTGTTACTTGAGGACCACTTTTTCACAATTTCGTTTAAATCATTCACCATATTCATTTTGTTTTTACCATTTCATAATATGACTACTTTCATTGCTGGTCATGGTGAACTAAAGACAATAAATCACCAAAAACATCAGAAGTTCCACCACTCAATGCCAGAAAACATCAAGAGTACTTGATGGAAAACGTGGGAAATATTTCATATTTATCTTCTGATTTAAAGCTCCTGGTCCATTCTAAAATGCCCTCCCGCTGGTTTGATTTGGAAGTCAGTTCTTCATCTAACCGCTGTTCAAAATTACTAAGTCCGTCCTTAAATAGCCCTAGTGTTGCTTTAAAAACGTGACGTTAATATAACTAAGCTAAACTAAACTTATCTAAAATATTCTTTTTGTAGTTTCAAATTTCTTTATTTATTCAACGAAATTCAGCTATAATTGTTTTAATATTGCTGCCATGAAATATAGCTGATTCAACAGAAACTTACAATGTCCATCTCCAAAAGAATTATTCATACATTGACTTACAAAGATACCTCTTCTCCAAGTTGTTTGTTTAAAAATAGTAGACCAATAGCTTTAGTGAAAAAAGTGGCAGACAGGATTTCTTTCATCAATTTCTTTCATAAAAAAAGAGCTTGTTCTTAAATGATTTGCTGTTAAATAATATTAAATTGATTATATAGAATACTGTGAAACCATTTTAACAACTAATTAAATTAATAAAAAAATATTAGAATAAAATTTCAACTTAAGAATATTATTGATTTACAATAACATAAACCAAAATTTAATTAAAAAAAAAGTCTCATTATTGTTGTTGTTGTTTCTAATCCCAGGTGTTATAGCTGCGCTACACTACCTCCATGAAACCAAAGATCTCTAAAAAGTCCAAAAACAATAGCGGATCCCTTAAAATCTCAAAAATCGTAAAATTTAAACACTTAAGAATGTGATTGGGGGAGGCTTGATCTGCCTTGCACCAAGGACATTCAGCAAAGATCCTCCGTCCGTGTTGGAAGGTGAGGGATTTGGTGTGTCCCCTCAAAAAACGAGAGTGAGCCTTTTGCTGTTTTCTAGAAGATATTCAGGCGGTGACACCAACCAAGACTCTTACCAAAGTACCAAGGGTGAGCAGGCGGGACTCTCCAAAGTACACTCGACTCCATCTTCTTGATAGAGGAGATTTCAGAATAAGTTAGTGTAGCATCACCATGAAATATGTCAGCTGAAGCAGTCTTAGGTAAGTTATCAGCAATCTCATTACTATTTAAACCAACATTATAATCAATTATCACTCATTATAATTAATACAATTAATAAATATGCTAACAACCGTACGTTTTATGAATAAAATCAGTAAACAAAAATAATATCATGCCACATGTGAAATATATCAAAATAAGAAATTTCAGAAAGTTTTATCTTAAAAAGAACTAAATCTCACCAATAATCAAATTATCAAGTGTTTATTTATGATATAAATCATTCAGAGTAAAGAATCCAGAAGTGCAGAAATATACACCAAAAATAGTTCATTCAAGATATGCATTGGAAAGCGTGAAATCCGGGAATGAAACAATTAAAAAAAGAAATCACAAAAATATTAAAAAGACGTGATTAAATTAACACACATCCGACTTAAAATTTTAAGTATCTTATGTAATCAAATTCATAGGAGTGGAGTGAAAGTCGGAGATATCGTAAAAATAGGAACACAAAGTAGTAGGCTTAATCAAAACTGTCGCAAACATAAATGACTCTATAAACTGTTTTGAAATCAAGTAAATAATTCGGAATACTTATCAACATATTTGCTGCTAGCATACTATGTTATCATAATCAGAATTTTTCAGAATTTCTCTAAAAATTTTGGATGAATAATCTTTGAATTTCAATTACGTTAAAATTCTTGAAGTCACGTCAAAAGTGACTTGAAGTAATGTGGCGGTTTGTTATGAGCAAGGATAGAACCTGGATCCTCGTGGTTCTTAGCCCAGTTACAAGACCACAATACAAAAACAACTTCTCGTGTAGCGTAGCTGTTAACTGGCTTATAAGCTATTCACTACAGACTCTCCCTCCAGTGAGTCGGAGGTGAGACGAACAATATGACTGTTGAATAGTGATGTATTAGCTGTTGATTCTAATGCGCCTGTACCTATTTGAGTAGCGTCAAGCGTTATGGCGAGCGTGTGTGGGTAATTGGTTGCTGATGCTGTTGCTGCGTCAAGTAAGTCTGACAACTTTTGGGTTGCTGCGGCCGTTTTTGTGTTGCTGCGTCAAGTGAATCTGACGACTTTGGGTTGCTGCTTCAAGTGAGTCTGACGACTGTCGTTACGGGTAGATGGTGCCACAAATTTCTCGTGTAGCGTAGCTGTTAACTGGCTTATAAGCTTTCACTTCAGTAACTTTCTTCAGTGAAGATTAGATTATGAAGCATTGAGTTGAATGGCGGGAAATTAAACGAAAAGAAAATTATTTTGGTTCCCTACTTTTTCACAAAATGCAAATAATTATTTGAACATTCATTATTGATTCTATCCTGTCGACTATATGCGCATGTATTTTAGTGAAAAAACAGCGTCCGTAACTGTGTAAATATAAAGCCTTCTTTAAAAAGGAAGTTATAAATTATCTGCACATTTTCTGTTTCTAAAATGCATGCATACAGCATAGTGGGTAATTATAGAAAAATATGGCATTTTTTTTTTTTCATTTCATAATTTCAGAGCCAGTTATATATGGGAAAGTTCATAAAAATTCAAATTCAATACCTTTAAGATTCAGAAAGATATTGACATTGCTATGTACAGAATTTATATTAAATCTATCTAAATAAAGTTAAAGGATTTTCTTAAAATTAATGTTTTTAAACATGAGTCTTCGCGTAACTGATTCCCTGAAGGGCATTCCTTGTTTAGGTGGGTACTGTTATCCTTTCCAAATGTATGCAAATTTAAAATTAATTGATCTAGCCTGAATATATGTTGATATAGCGATAAATTCATGTATTTTGCAACAATATTCGATTATTGATATTGCAAAAATACAATAAATATTTATTCATATTTATTTTCGTATAGCGAACTTTGTGAGACCTACGTTGCAAATCCTCTTTACAACTACATCATCCAATTATTTCTATAAAGTTTCTATGATGAAAGAATTAATGCAAAATACATTTCAAAAGCAACTACGAACCCTATAAATGATTACAGAAGGGTGATGAAAACTAGTTGGATGTGAAAACACATTTGAATTTAATTTAAAACTCTCTTCAAACAGTCGTGATGCTGCAGTGGTTCGATGGTACTTTTATTCTGATCCAGATACGCTCGCAGGCTCGAAGTTTAATCCCACTTAAGATTTACTGAACATGTTGGATATATCGCAATAAAACGTCCTTTCAATGGTGTATTATGGAAGTTTAGAATGAAGTGCATTGATTCATTTAACAACGATTAAATATGGCGAGATTTATTCGGAAAGTTGTTCTATAGCTCATTAATGTAGCTTATTTAATAATTTAGCTTAATACATAGTTTTATTTGTAAATAAATTGATATTTTCAGGAATGAAGGTATATTTTTTAACGCAGTTAGTTTTAAAAAATAAATTCTATTGGTAGCAAGATTCATGAAAGTATCAAATAACAAATAAAAATATCAAATAATTTAAAATACAAAAAAAAATATAAAATGTTTCAAATAATATAAAATATAAAAAAATAGATATATAAAATGTATCAATATAAAATACAAAGTAAAATAATATAAAATACAATATCGAAAAGAAAATGAAATTAAATAGATTAGAGTAAAACTGATCAAAGTGGTCTTACAAGATGTAATAGTAGAAATTATAAACATGTGATAATTTAATAAAAGCATACTCTTGTATTTATACTTAGCAATGGATTATCAAATGCGTTAAAGTTTGTTATCTTCAAAAACAAGGAATCATTGAACTGTTTTCTACTCGAATAACTTAAACACCGGATTTTCTCTTCTTTCTTCTCTTAGAATGCAAAGAAAATGTTTATCTTGGAGCCTGCCGAATGACAGGAAATTGATTTTTGAGTCTCTTTTACGAAGTTTAAACCACTCTGGAGAGGCGAAATCTTCCGCTTTAAGCTTTTTAAACCGTTAAGTGCTATTGAATACCTCGGCGAGCTTAAAACTTTGCACCCAATAAGTATTTAAAAATGCATCTTCTGATGAAGAACGATCGTTCGGCTCTTCTTCAGACGGTATGGAACGGAGGGGAGGTGGACGAACAGGGTGGAGTGATAAATTAATTAAAATCAGCGTCACCCTCTATTGATCCGTTGCCATTATTAAAAGGCTGTACTACAGCCACCGAAAGGACGATAAGGATTAATAGCGGACATCCGGGGGTTGGCGTTATTGATTATGACTTTAATATCGTCGTCGGAAAAGGGAATTCAAACATAGCCCCTGCATCCATTCCTCGTTCCGTCTAGCAATGAAGAATGTGAGATTAAAATTTCCTTCCGTAAAATGGCAGTAGGGGGTTAGCTATCCGTGAGCGCTCATCAGGCCCATCTGACCGTGGTGGGTTGAAATAAAGTGGGTCCTTTAATTTGTCAATTCATTCAATTCTAGTGTAATTAGAGACGGTAATGGATGCAATTAACGAAGTAAACTATCCAACGCCGCTTTGAGTAATCTTTGGTGTGTCTGAGAAGTATGGCTTGAGGATTTTAGGGGCAGTTCAGATTATTTTTTTTTTGTTTTGTTTTCTGCAGAGTGGAAGAAAAAGAATGTACATTTCGCATCCGAAATATCGCAGAAAAAATAATATAACCCTCAAAATATTCAACCTTTGAGATTGTCAGGAAAAGCGATGCTGTGATGTTCTGAATGTGAAAAAAACTTTGTCCCTTTGTATATGTATATGTAGAGATGATCATTCGAATAAATGCAGCCACTTTAGAAAAGTGAAATTTCACTTGTGCTCCTTACAACCCAAACAATTGATCTTTTTTAAATTTTAGAGTGATTTAAAATTTTAGAGAAAATTTAATTTTAGTCGTAAATGAAAAGGAGAAAATCACTTTTTTTTTTCACTATCGAATGATGAGCGCTAAAAATACGGTGGCATGAAAAGCGTTATCAACATGAATTTATGTGGAATTTTTAACCTATAGTACTGTTGAAAGAAAGTGTTGCAAACACTTTAATATTTGAATTTTATTACCATTCATATCCAGTGTTAAAAGGAAGTAGATAAATGTTTGTGCAAGTCGTTACAATGGGTAGAATTAAAAATTATGTTTTAGAAAAAAATTTGAAAATCAGAAATAAAAGATTTCATTATTGAAAAGGTTTTCGATATTTTAAATTGGTTAAGAAATAACTTTCTTCGAGTAGTAAAATTCATAGTTAACACCAAAAGTAATTCCAAAATAAAATGCTCAAATTCGCTATGCCCACTCGAAAGTTGGAATCTCGTTTCCATTTACTTTTAGAATATGTCTTAGATGCCATTCCAAAATAATATTTTTTTAAAAAAAATTTCGTTATAAAATACAGAAGAAAGAGTACTGAAATCATAAAAATTATAACTTCGAGATTCTTAAATACCTTCATCTTGAATTAAAAATTCACTAATTATTGGGATGGATGTAATTTGATGTGCTGTTCTTTCAGAAAATATGCTGATTTTCATGTCATTTTGTTGAATCCGTTTACTTTCCCATTCCGTAGACGCACATGATACTTCTTCATATCTCAAAACCGTAATAAGTAAATGGATAAAGTTTGATTTACCGTTTTATCACTATATTTATACAAATAGTATGCATTTCAAATCACATTACTTAAGTTGTAAGTTACTTATTACTTAAGCTAATCACATTACTTAAATGTGAATCGAAATTTATACTGCTTCCTCACTGTACTAAAAGTTTTATCTGCCTGTGTTAATGTGGACCTGCTGATCTAAATACTCGCAAACTATAAGAAGAAATGTAATATATGGCATTAACATCCTTATGAATATATGGCATTAACATCCTTATGAAT
>JAPMOR010075478.1:566095-577626 GCA_026543865.1 Argiope aurantia
TGGCATTAACATCCTTATGAATATATGGCATTAACATCCTTATGAATCCGAGAGTAAGATAGAATTACTCGATGCGCCGTAGTTGTTTCGTGTCAAGTTTTCCTTTTGTCATTAGCGCCCGCAAAAGTTGACATAGGTCGGTTAAATCAAGCTCTTTCCATTCCCCCTCCCAGATATGTATAGTTTCTAATTTAACAAAGAAGTTTATGAATGTTGTATATTTTGTAGGATAATGATATTTAACCTCCGATGAAATATCCAGCAAGTTATTTTATTTTAATTTTAAAGTTGACTTCATTTTAACATTAAGTTTTAAAGTTACATCGGTGCATTTTCGGGTGTTTATTATCTTCAGTTTTATTATCTTCAGTTTAGTCACTGTTTTATATTTTGTGTTTTCAATGATTTATCAAATGCTTGCTCATTGTTTTTATCGTTGTAAGCTAAGTGCATTTAAAAATCTGATTGAACGTCGCCAGTCTTATTTACCGAAAAGTAAGAGAACTAGCCGCATTTGAAGATCCGTGTGTCCGTCTAGATTATTCACGTTTTAGGCTGTTAAATGAAAAGGCTGTATTAGGAAATGTATTTTTTTTTAATTCAACTTGTTAATTGATGCGACTGCAAAACGATAAATTCGAATGAACAAGTTTACCGCAAATGAAAAAATGTATTTAAAAGTGCGAAATAAATGCGTAAGTGAAAATTAATAATTCACAAAAGCATACGATTTAATTTTTTCATGGATGAGTTTGAATTCCATAATGACATTTTAAAGTAAATTGTGTATTGAATTGAATTAAATATATTAGCAAATCAAATTAATATCATTAAAAGGATAACTTTTTGAGTTTTCAGTCTTGTAAAATAATTATTTCGGAAGATATGAGCGTTAATTTCCATTGACAAATCATAGCAATTACCTATCTACAGATAGTTAGGCCTATTTTTGCGCTCGATTGAAACTTGTTTGAAGCCCATTCCTTGTTTATATATATAAATATATTAGTTCCCCTGACTGAAAAGATTTTTGGGGGAGGGGGCACTGCGAAAAATTCAGAACATTTCTAGTAATATTTTGCAGCTCCATTAATTATCCAAGTGAAGTGATAAATTGAAAGTACCTGAAGATTATTCAACGAAGCAGTCTGAAATTTGTACGATAGTTTTGAATACATTTGAATGTTGTCATTCGGCTATCTATATCTATATATACTAAATCAGTCACTGATTCACTGATTTATGAAAATTTATTTAATCACTATTCAATAAAAACGGGCGATTTGTGACCACTTCATCGACTGACTCAAAGATGATATCAAAATCAGTGTCTAGGGATTCACAAAAATTATTGGCCTAAGTTATGAAAACTTTGATTGTTCTAACTATTCTATGCAGAATTTCATAACTCGATCAGATTTAATAGCAGAAAATAGAAATGTTCATTGATTTATTTAAAAGTTCGTGTCAGTAAAAAATTTTTGGTGTCAGTAAAAAAAATTTTTTAGATTAATGGCAGTTTAATAGTTTTCACTTTAATTTAAAGTTGAAATTTTATGGGAGATGACGGAAAATTAGAGAACGATACTTAGTACGTTATGTCTTAATGCCTTTATGATAGTATGAGTAAATAATATGATTATTAAATTTTTAAAATACATTTATAGATTGAAACAAAGTAAAATATTGTTTGCTATTCATATCATTGAAATCCTTTTGAAAGTAAAGCTAAAAACTTAATTTTACGATTATTCTGTGAAATATTTGTTGAATAATTCCTTGAGATCTTTTTAATGGTATCATTGTTTTAACCAATAAATTAAATTACTATTTTTAAAGAATTAAAAAAATATTTAACAATATTTTGCAACTGCAAAATGAAAGTAAAATTTAGCCTGCACGATCACATTATGAGTATTCCCATACATCCGTGGGAAAAATGAAGAAGCTATTAAGAGAAAAGAAAAAGAAGCTATTAAGAGAGATGTCTAGAGAACCAGCTGGTCGTTAAAGGCGACTAGTATTTTATAAGAGCGATTTCGTTATGTTAGCATTTTATATATATAGATTTTTTACTATTACCTGTTTCGTAAGTAATAGTGTATTATATTCAAATCGCTTCGATTTATTATATAACTGAAATGTTAAAATACAATGTTTATTATTTCAATGTTCAAATTATTTTAATTCCATTAAGCCTATGCTTATGAATATAAGTTGACTACGCACAGTTTATTTCACATGGAATTAAATCTTTTATTTTTATGAGTGATAGCTTATTATTTTTATTAATTCAAATTATTTTAATCAACAATTTTTAGCTTAATATGTAGAAAATTTATTATTAGATAAAATTTATCGCTTACTCAGTTTAGCAGAATTTTAAGTTGTGTGGGTATTTCGATTGCAAATTGTAGAACAAATTTCGATAGATCATTAATTTATATTTTAGATACGCGTTTCCATAAAGAATGACAATTGTTTTCGCTTCTATTTCATCATTTGACTTATGTTTAAATTATTCATTATTAAGGTAGAATAAATTTAAATCTTTTCAATTATTAACCCATTCTAAGTGGATTGCATACTGATTGTTCAAGAATATCATTGCCATTTACTATCTTCAAAAAATGAACCGTCTGAAATGTGTTAAAGAATCTTTTAAATACTTTATTAACTATTAAATATAAATGACCAATTTAAATTTAAATGCATGCAAAAATCATCTATACATGCATGTTTTGTGAAAATATCAAAATTCAATTCCGTACTAATACTTATCCATTCACCATTTTCCATTTTTTTTTCAAGCTCATTGCTTGATCTTTTTTATTATGACTTTCATATTATTAAAAATTAAGTGTTGAAAATTTTAATCTTAGTTGCCTTAATTATTATAAGTGTATAAATGATTACACAGCTGATAGCTATACATAGTTAGAATTAAATGAAACTTAAATTAACTTATTGTAATTTTTGTTTTAAGTTGCACTTTTTGGATGAAAAATGTTGAACAATCTCATTGTTGAAGTTTTTGTTTTCAAAATATGGGGAAGGGAATTTAAGTTTTCTTACTGAAAATAGGTGGCTCTATGGAAATCAGTCTCGTAAGTTCAGTTAACATGTTATTATTACTAAACATCACTCACAAATCATTGAAAAATATCTGCTCATATTGAATTTCCATTAAACTGAAATAGGATTTTATGTCTGGCTAGAGGAAAATTTATTTGAATAACATTATATAAAATCTTTCACTTGAGCAAAGGAGTTCTTTCAGGCGTGCACCTGGTTCTGAATCCACTTCTAGTCTTCTTTTCTACTGTGCTACGCTTGTTTAATTTTGGCATCTATTATAGGAGCAAATGTCTTGACAAGATGAATATGGCTTTATCAGTAAATAGTAAGACAACAACAATTAGAGCACAAGAAATTAAATTTCGTATGTAATTATTCATTTATTATGTGACATTGCTCGTAATGCGACCATTATGAGGAATACACTTTATGTAAATTATTTTTAATGATGAATTTCTATTTCATGCATGAAACCTATTTCATTTTATGTGTTTGATGAATTATTTAT
This sequence comes from Argiope aurantia, assembly GCA_026543865.1. Taxonomy (NCBI): domain Eukaryota; kingdom Metazoa; phylum Arthropoda; class Arachnida; order Araneae; family Araneidae; genus Argiope; species Argiope aurantia. Next base: position 569,682 of record JAPMOR010075478.1, read on the forward strand.
AATTACGAACTTTCATTTTATGTATTTGATGAATTTTTTATAATCATGAATATTCATTTCATGCATGAAGCATATTTCATTTTATGTGTTTGATGAATTATCTATAATGACGAACTTTCATTTCATACATGAAGTATATTTCATTTTATGCATTTGATGAATTATTTATAATCACGAATATTCATTTCATGCATGAAGCATGTTTTATTTCATGTATTTGATGCATGGATGATATTCTTTAATTTAATATTTAACAAAACTTTGTGCAAGGAAATTAAAATGTTCATAATTTTTCCACAGGAAATGAAGTGCCGGGAGAGGAAAACATAATTCTTCTCAAACGAAGAGAGCATTAGACTGTTTTATAAAAAAGAAATGATTTTATCCCATCATCTTCCAATGCTCAAATCGATCTCTGGCCCGCATTACCAAGAAGAAAACTTGACACCATTTTAACCAGGTTGAGGATTGATCTCCCTCGATTCACTCATCGCTATTTGTTGCTGGGGGAACCTACACCCGTTTGCTCAATTTGTAACAGTCTTATGACTGTTTTACACATTCTTGTGGAATGCCCACGATTTTCATTACAACGTTTTACTTTTTTTTCAGAAATCTCACTCTGATTTGGGAGAGTTGTTTTCCCAAACTCCTCGTGATAACCTTTTTAGTTTTTTTTAAAAAAAATAATGGTTTCTATAATCATATCTAAACATTAGCCACACATTTTAGGACTGTTCCATACTTTATATCATTATGACACTTTTTCATGACTGAATTTTTAACACTTAGGGATATTTGGATTTTGCAGACATTCCATATTTCGATTTTATTAGAAATTAATGCAAATGTTTTAACTCCATGAGTGTGGCGCAGATTAGCCAAAAATGACTTTACGCTCATTTTATAAAACACAAACACAAACTCAATGCTCGAAACATAGCTTGTTCTAAAAATCAAATAATGATGAGCTGGGAGCATTCAATCCGAAAAGGGCAAATCCTCAGATCGAATTTCGGTGCAACAATTCCAACAGCAACACTCTGTCACACCCCGATCCCCCTTGCCTGAGTCAGGACAGTCGGCTGGCCCAGGGATCATTTATTTTACTTAAATACAATCAGTCGCATCTATGTTCTTTACCCCACAAATAATCGAAAGCAACGTATAAGATTATTCAATTACTACTCAGTCTTTTTCTTTTTTTGTACCATTTCTTCTGAAAGATTCGTTTTAAAATAGAATTTCCCGCCCCTCCCCCTCCACCACTTTTCATGAGATAAGATGGCGTTCTGCTATAAGAGTTTTCCTTACATTGGACAAAAAAGGGTAACAAATGACCTGACAACGCAGAGAAAGAAGAGCGAAATCTCCAGAAATCTAAAGTAGGAGAAATGGGAATATTATTGAAAGAGGGAGCGGGACGGTGGCCTGTTGTTTTGCGTTTCTCGAAACTTCCCCTTTTCACACAAATGAAGAGATTTCGGAGCTTTTCGATTTAAAAGTTCAGCTCCTCAACGGTATTTATTTTTGAAAACTCAGTATTAAATTTACACTTAATGTACAGTCTAAATTGACCTTAATATCTGATCTTTTTATATTTCTGTTACAATTCCAAATAAACATTTGGAAAAAAAAAAAAAACTTTCATTTCGGTTTTTTTTAAGTTTTTTTTTTTTTTTTTTTTTTGCCTTTTTGCGATAAATACAAAGCTTTTTATTATTTTTCAATTTTAATAGAGTTCAGTGGACATAATTAGTTTTGTCTTCAGTTTTTTTACCCTCATTTTATTAAGAATAAAGATTATTTGATAAAATATCATAGCTTGAAAAATTTGAAAAAGTATTTCAGCAGACAGTAGGCTACTATAACTAGATCTTTAACTAGATTTATCGTCAGCATTAAATACTGTCTGAGGAAATAAATCCTCATGCACAAGATGAATTCAGTTACTTACAAACATTATGTTCCTAGTTTGTAAATTCTTTCGCGTCAAGCAGTTAAATTTGATCTCCCGAGCGGAATAGTGAAGAAGAAGTGCTTATAGTGAAGAAATATTATAGCATGTACTGGAATTCGACATTTTTTTTGTCAATTAAATATAAATCAACTATATGAAAACCTTAGCAATGCCAAACAAATAATGATTATTTTTTAAAAGTAATAATTTTACAAAAAAAAAAAAATCACAGACTTCCTTGATTTAGTTTTCTTGATATTGTAATGCAATTCAACTAACCATTTGTGACTATTTTTATATAACTATTTTATATGACTATTTTTTATCATACGAATATATTTTTTATCATACAGAACGAATTCTTTTAACAAAAAAGATCAATTGAATAGATATGGCATTAACATAGTGATAAATTTTGATTTCCAGCTAATAGGAACTTGGGTGTGAGATCATTTGTAGTTTGCTATGCGCTTGTGCCCAGTATGCATCCGTGGTGGCAAGGAATTTTAGAGATTAAAGTACATCCTCATATGCCTGAATCAGGCGTGTCCTTTTCAAAATATCTCAGATTTGTTTTTTAAATTCGATGTTAAGCCAACGAGAGAGTTAATCGGTAGACTTTAAAATAAGTTTATAATATAAATATCTACTTTTCATGGATGAAATTCTTAGTGAGACGAACAGGTAAAATCTTTCTGCATTCTTCTCTTTCTCTCCATAAATTAAACCAAAATGTAAGCAAATAAAAGCATTTCAATAAGATAAACTCATTGAGTTCAAAATAAAAGGTGTGTTCACAAGAAAAGGCACGAAAAGGCACTCTGGGTATAAATGGACTTTATTCAAAATATACACCAAAGGCCTGAGCACAACGATCCCGTTGATTAATGAGCCGAAGGATTCCTTGTTTCTAGAATTCCTGTGGCCATGAAGAGACCCAGTACTTTACAGAGTCCTTGAGTTCGTCTTTCGAGTTGAAGTGCTTCCTTTTCAAATGTTTTTTTAGAGACCAAACGCATGAAAATCGCAGGACGATATGTCCGGGCTGTAGGGTGGATGGTCGAGCTGCTCCCACTTGAAACTTCGCCCCTTCCACGTGTGTGATCCTGGAGACAAATGGACGCACGTTATCATGGAGTAGAACAACACTCTCCGTCAGTAGCCCCGGTCTTTTCATTTAGATGGACCTGCGTAGTCATCGAAGTGTCTCACAATACATATCGGAGTTAATGATTCTACTGTGCTCACGGAATTCAACAAGTAGCGGACTCTGGACAGTGAACTCAAGGACGCTGTGAAGGACTGGGTCTCGTCAGGGTCACAGGAATTCTGGAAACAAGGAATCCTTCGGCTCGTTAATCAAAGGGATCGTTATGCTCAGGACTGTGGTGTACTTTGAATAAAGTCTTCATTTAGACCCGCAGTGTTGTTTCGTATGTTTTCATTTGAACACCCCTTGTAATATAACAGCTACTTACACACTATAATAATTCTTTATAATAAGAGCTAACAATGAAAATTGACAATCGAGCTTTAGTAACTTAAAGCCTGAAAACCGAACTAAGTTACTTTGCTATACATCATTGTTTCGTATCAGTGCTGTATACTAAAATCAGCCAAAGTGAGATTTCTTTTTTAAAAAGTACCGACATTTTATTAGACTTGAAAAATAATAAAAATGTCTCCGTCATTATTTGGACAAATTTTGCCTATTCGTTCCTCAAGCCTTGTTTCATTTTAATACAGAGCATTCTTATTTTCCTGCAAAAAGTAATAGTTAGTACAATCGTTTAAATAAAAAAATGACACTTGAAATAAGAAGTAACAATGCATGAAATAAACTGAAAAAGTAATTTTTATTATTTGCAACGTTTTTTAGAAATATTCATACGCTATATGATAACATGTGTTGCACCTTCTGATAATTCTTTTGAATTTTGAAAAGTGTGATCAATTCCTGTCTCAGTAATTGTTGAGTAGTTGGCACCTTTTGGGGAACGCATTTCAAAAGAAAAAAAAATCCGAATTCTAATTGATGAAATGTAATTGTTACTAAATTTATCTAACCGTTTTTAATAATGATGAAACTAAATTTTTAAAAATAACCTTTAGGGGAATGTATTTCAAAATGGAAAAAAACGAATTCTAATTGACGAAATGTAATCGTTACTAAATTTATCTAACCATTTTTAATAAAGGCGAAATGAAATGAAAAAAAATTATTTTTTTCTTCTAACAGTATTTATTTTAATCTTTGCCATCTTTTAGGCAAAGTTAAAAAAATAAATAATTAAAACGACTTCAACTACAGTAAAATATGTCAATTTTCAATTGTTTTATGATCAAAATCTGTCAGATCGCTTAGCACTCCATATTTTTCAGAGAAAATAATTCTTCTTCTTTTCTAGCTTGGAATTGTTTTTTTTATTTATTTACGAGATATATATTTCTTAATTCCCAAACAAAATATTATTCGAAATCATTCCAATAATGGGAATTACAGGATGAGAAGGATTGATCCCCCCCCCCCATTATTTGTGGATTTCGAGGGATAGAGGGTTTATCAAATAAATGGTTTGAAAATAATAAAACAAAATAATTTTATTCATGCCGATTCTACGTTATATTTATTACTATCTGGAAATATTCACAAAGCATTGCCAGTAATATAAAGAATAAAATCTAAACGAGATTAATATAAAAACGAAGTAAAAATAAGTAATGGAAATTTTTGGAATTAAATTATTATCATTTAGTGAACTACAAACGATAACAATAGCATAAATTATTGAAAACTAAAAAGAGAGAATGAAATTAAATAATTTGTTGCAATATAAATGATGCAAATATAATTAAGGGGAGAAGCCCCTGCTTGCTTCATTCGCCACCCCACATTAACATTAAATTATATAAAGAATGCTAATATTAAATCTGCAGCTTTTTGAAATTAAAATTTTCTGGTAGTACATAGTAAAAATGTAAGAGTTAGGAAGAATTTGAAATTTGAAATATATAATTTTAAGATATATAAAATTCGATCTTATTTATATCAATCAAAAATCAGTCTTTTAAAACTTCTTTGTATACACAATTGACAATAATTCTTCTATTTTGAAAGACAATAATTTTGACTCAGAAGATTTTACTCGATTCTTATTCAAAAGAAACTCCCATATAAATATCCATTACTAAAAATAGAAATGTGCAGCAAGACAAAAACGTTTTCAAAGATTTGTCCTTGTACTTTATGCCTGGAAAGAGAAAGGAATGACATCTTCCTTATCTGACCATAATTCAACAGAAAACTCTACGTTAATCAAAGTAAATTAAATGAAATAATGATAAAAAATTTTTACACGCTGCTGTTTCTTCAACTGTAGGAGAATACTCAACACACTTTGGCCAGTCAAAATGCTAAAAATTCAGATTTTAAAAAAGATGCTGAAAAATAATTAAGAATATTTATTTTTCGCATATGTACACATAGTACATTCAAACACATCCAACACATTATTAATGTTTTTCTTATAATGGTTACCCATCAGTATCATTATATTATTCTGCGTGAACTTTGATCACACTGGTCAAAATGTTGATTATCCAGATTTATAAAAAATAATAAAGAACATTTTTTTCGCGTATATGACATCATGCATTCTGACGTATCCAACACATTATTACTCTTTTTCTTATAATGGTTATCCATCAGTATCATTATATTGTTCAGCGTGAATTCCATTTCATTTCGATCATCAATTCCATTCGGCCATTCTTCTTGACATGGTCGAAGACGCCCCGTTCTCCTGTCTCCAGGGTAGAATAAACCACCTATTGTAAATAATTTTTGACTGCTCCTCTTTTGTGAGGAAGAAATCGATTCTTTTCACTATTGGCGTAGGGGACGGAGTTCGAGAGGGAGGGGGCGTAAAAGCGAATTCCCGTGTTCACGTGAAAAGAGTAGGATTCTTAAACTGACCGGAGGTCGAATTGAAAAAGCGGGAGGGACTCAGGGAGAGAATCTGAAAGGCAAGATCTGAATCGCTAACGAAAGAAAATGCACCCATTTCCTATTGGACAAGAACGATAGGGGCTTTCGGTAAAAGTTGCTCTTGGAGCTGGCCTTTATAGAAGAAGGTGTTCAGTTCGAGTTGAAAAGAAAATTGGATTTGATAGGATTGCTCCTCAAATAAATGACGGCCTTCTTGGTAGAAGAATACTTGTAAAAATTGAATCATGTTTACATTTATTAAAAATTTATTTATTACACCAGTATGCTTATGCACTCTAAATGATATAAGCAAGGATCAAGGACAGTTGGCAAGCAAAGAGAGTATATTAGCAAGATGAATTGGTGCCTTGATCCAGAATTATTGCTGATTGTGCATCAGTAACATCTAATTAAAAATCAAGAGCCCCTTCCCCCCCCCCCCCCAAGATTATCATTTTATACAATAAATGTTAATCTCGGGGTCTTGGGGGGTGTCTCATCTCATCAACTCTCCCCCAAGTTTATCATTTATCGTATATTGTGAATACAGTAGTAATATAAAATCCTTAGTAGTACAGATTATAAAATCGTCGGTTGAGAAGACAACCTAAATGTATACACTCATGCTTAAAAAAAGAAATGTCAGTTATATCTTTGGTTTCAAGCTTTTTCTTAGAAGTTACATGGCATTTTGCAAGTTACTATTGATGTAAACTGTTAACTGCTTCGACCTCTTCGGAAAATGCGTATCTAAATTGTATCGCAAAAATTGAGCGAAGACGAGTACACTCGTCAAACACAGAGTATGTGTAGCATGAAGTTATAATGTAAAGAAAGGACTTTTATTTTTTAATTTCAATAATTACATTTATTTATTTACTTAAACTAACATGCATTTTTTGAATATAAACGAAAAGAAACATAAAAAATTTAATTTATTATTTTAATTTGCTGTTAGCGAATGATATTGAACAATGTATGGTACAAAAGGAGTGCTTCTTGTATGACTAATACACCAGAGCGATACATTTAAAAAAACAATTCATATTATGTGCCAGTTTTTTTATAATGATTATTAATAATCTTTTATTTGTTAATTTGATTTCGACTTGGCCTCAAAATATTTTTAAACATCCTGAAATTGACGAATGTGTTTGAGCTTTTACTAAAATTGAAATTCATTCTGCAAATTGTCACCACTTATAATTCCTGACGTATAAACTCATCTCAACTCAAAATGTTGTACTGTGTCCCATGACTCGTCAAAGTAGTAAATAGTAATTTTTTTTTTTATACTATTATCCTCGATTTGATCTAATCCTTCCTGACAGAGAGCATTTTTCCAACCAGTATAATCGATTTCGGCTGGCTTGTCATGCGATTTTTTCTTTTCAACTGTATTTTCTTCCGAAAATTGTTTATATTGATTATAGTAATCTATACTAGGAATTCAATGTCAAGTAAATTTTTATTCAAAATAGAATTCAAAAATTTTAGACATCCCTTTTTATTTCCCCCTCCCCCTTATTTTACATGTGTATATGTTACCTCTAAACTGCAGAAATCAATTAATCTGCAAATCAGCTACCTAATCGGCACATTAACGAGTGTTCCATTAAAGTGCCGAAAATGGCTTCATTTCTCAAATTACCCAGGTAAAATGGCTTCATTTCTCAAAATACCTAGGTAATTACCTTCATTTCTCAAATTACCTGCACATTACCTAATAGATACTCGTTAATCCGCACATTAAATACTTGACACGTTAATCTGCACATTACCTATTAGGCACTCATTAATCTGCATATTAAGTACTAGACACTCATTAATATGCACATCACGCATTAGACACTCGTTAATTTGCACATTACCTACTTGGCACTCATTAACGTAAGCAACGTTTCAGCCCGCATAAATTAAATGTTGTTTATTTATTTTTTGATACCTGAAGAATCAATCATCAATCGAACAATCAACATATTAGTTGAAGGAATCAA
>JAPMOR010075478.1:593293-614435 GCA_026543865.1 Argiope aurantia
TTTTTTTGCTTATAAAGGTCATTATACTTCAGACAACTTTTAATCAAAAATTTGCATTCCCCTCAGAATAATGAAGAAATAAGTAAAGATTATATAGTTTGTGAATATTAGATTTCCTTTTCTCTCTCAGCATGATTTGCATAAGTCAATTTTATTTCAGGAATTTTTATTATTCTAATATTCTTTTTTTGCTTATAAAGGTCATTATACTTCAGACAACTTTTAATCAAAAATTTGCACTCCCCTCAGAATAATGAAGAAATAAGTAAAGATTATATAGTTTGTGAATATTAGATTTCCTTTTCTCTCTCAGCATGAATTGCATAAGTCAATTTTATTTCAGGAATTTTTATTATTTTGCATAAAATATTATTAAGTGAACAAGAAATATTTAAAAGATTTTCATAACCTCTAAGGCTATAGATGTTTAAAGCTATGAATTTTTTTAAGCAAATGGATATTATCCTTATTATATGAGCTAAGCAAATTTGAACTATTAATTTATGTAGTTTTTTTATGTAATATAATTAACGTTTCTATTAACTTTATAAATTCAATCGAAATCAGTATTATAATGGCGTAAGACTTTAAAGGCTACAAAATCATAACTATATCAGACATAACTACATCAGACATCATATATAACATATATCAGACTTTTTTGACAGCAACAATTACGTTTTAATATTATACAACTTAATATAGCAATAATTACTGAAAAGATGCCCATGAATGAAACGCTTTAATTTTTCTTCTTAAGCAAACTAGTGACCAACCTTTTCAATGACAACTTCCATTTCATAATTTTTTTGTTTGCTTTAGTAACATTTGACATAGTCTATATGACTAGTTAACACTGATTATTTGAAAATACATTCAAAGAGTAAATTTTAAATATTCATTTAGAAAAATCTGATTGGAAAAGCATTGTGATAAAATGCTTCATTCCTTTAAATAGTAAAAAGATGTTTATTTTTTAAATTTCATATCTTTATTTTTTTCTTTTCATTTTCTGAATTGAGGAAAGAGGTTTAGAAGTTGAAGGTTCTATTCAGTAATTGGCGGAAACTTACAAACTAGAATAAACAAACAGCCAAGGTTGAAAATTACTGAAATGCTAAATTTATTATTCTTAGTACAGTACAGAAATTCGATTAATATAATATTGCGATAATATCTTTTTGAATGTATCGACATAAAGTTTCACAATAGCACATCGCGAACATTTATAAGTAGGTAAATTATTCATAATTTTTCACTTCACATTTTAGTTGTATTGGTTGCCAAGCAGTTCCATCAGTTATATTTCTCAAATCTTTTGATTATTCTCCCAATAGTAGAACTGGAGAGAAATTCTCGTAATTAAAGCATTGAATCGCAATTGGATCATGCTGCTTTGATTTGACAATTAAAAAACACATCACGTCAAGATTCTCAAAACCAAAATTACCCTCTATACTTGAGAAAGTCAACATTATTTCTTTGGAACAAGAACATGTTTAATGCACCAAAAAATGAATATATATAATTGTTCTAAGTTTAATTTCCACCCAAAATTTATCGAAATCTTCTTAAAACTTTGTAGATATGTTTAACAATCAAAATTTCCACCATGGGAGAGTTATATCGAAATGAGAATGAGAAGCTTCCCACATGGAGGTTGGTTCACGCCACCCTGGGAAGTACACGGAAAGGTGGGGATATGACTCCTCCCATCGACTTAGGACTTAACTACAGCCCTTAGGACTCAACCACAATTCCCGCCAATGTTATTGTAGCGTCCGGTCATCCAGTATTATTATTCGCGTGCTTTCGGGCAGTTCGGAGAGTCAATCAAAATTAATATATAAATACATAAAATATCAAAATGATGCATGAATGGTGTCTGAGAGTAGGCCTCCGAGTGCAGAATGTTAGCAATTATAGAAAATTGTATTAAAAAAATCATTTTTTTTTGTCTCATCAAATCGATTTCAAATTATATTTATAAATAAATTTTAAGGAAAGTGCCAATTAGTTTCATAGTTGTGGTATTTATATATCGTTATAAATACATAAACTTCTGGACTATTCCGAAAAATGAATAAAAGTATTGTACAAAATAAATAACTTCGATATCAAATTTCGTTCTCATAATAAGTATTCGTTACATTCTAGAATAAATTTCTTTGAAAAAAAAATGCTTAAAAACTTTAACTCTTGTAGTGGGCGCTTGTGGAAGCCAGTGATTGGCAGAAGTCGCTGATTTAATTATTCCTTCAAAAATTTGACGTGAATTGAACAAATGCTTTTTAATGAGCTAATCAACAAATTTCGTGATCGCCTTTATTTAATTAAATTCAAACGAAAGTGTTTTCTTTTGGATATGAAGCGACACTGGAAGGCGCGTGTCTCTTTTCAACTCAGGCGATTTACGTGATGAAAACTCCCCGTCTTTAATAAATCAACTTTCTTTCTCAATTAGCAAAGAGTTCTCGAAGAAAACCAGGGTAAAGCAATCTTGGGGCTTTTATTTAAAGTAGTTAGAACTATAAGTCATAATTAAAGCAGGATCTTTTTTCTTTCTTCTTGAGATAAAGTTAAGATGAGTTATAATTAGTCCTTTGCTTTACCGTTGATTATTCTTAGCAAGTTTTGCATAGTTTGAAAGGAATTAATTTTGGAAAATGATTTTGTTCTCAATACTTTTAATAGTTGCTTTTCGTAGCGGGTGTTAAGAATAGAGCTAAGACAGTTGCAAACTCTATCCTAAGCATTCATTGCGTGAGATATTTACTCTTGTTACAGTTGAATCAATACGTACTCAGATGACATATTTTCAGTAAGCATCACTAATTTGATTTTGAAAATTATTACATTTCATGTAAGAAAAAAAAATGAAAGTAACGTTCGGTAGATAGGGTGCATTTAGTTGTAAGAAGAACATGTACAATTAGTATTTTCATATTCTGAAGGTAGGTAAATTGGCTCAGTTGATGGATATTTTGGAGTACTAAAAATATAAAATAACTCGTACTTGTTTTTTTAGTCTTATAGTCTTTTTACAATACTATTCAATCCCTGCTTATATTAAAATTTTAGAAGTACACATATTCAGGTAGTGCGAGTTCATTTGAATGAAAATGGCTAAATATTTTGATATTCATTTTCGTGATCAAATTTCATTAAATGTTAGAAGTAAAAAATTATTTATTTCATCAAAGAAAAGTATCCTCTGAAATATTTTCTACTTGTCGTAGCTCTTCCAACTTAAAAGTATTCTGTAACTGTATAGTCAGAAAGTAAAGAGAAAGTCTTAATTACAACAAACATCATATCTTATTTTCTCATATAAAAATATATAAAAAAAACAGTTGCCACTAATGCTCGAAAGATCTGACATATGACATCAGATCATATCCAGTTGACCGCCAAAAACTTTATAATAAAAAGGGAATCGGATGTTAAATATCCCTAGAAAGTCCGATGCAACCAAGAATGTGATCCAATGAAGCTGGATGGTGCAGCATTTTTTACTAGTGGAATGGATTTTTCTACCACTTTCAAAGGAAAGACACTTAAGGCGCCACTTTTTCGTATAGCTAGAGAAGTCTGGGAGCCACTGTCTCATTTGATTTCCAGCAGAGGGGCAGGGGTTGTCCCGTGTACCAGTGAAACGCAGGAGGAATACGCCATATTAAATTGGGTTTAGATCATTTATTTGAGTATAGTTTTTGATAAGTAAGTGAAGAGCCAGTGGCTGTTTCATTCTCACTACCCTCTTTGACCAATCTATCAGCGATCTCAATACCACTAATGTTTACGTGTGATGAGATCCATTGCAGGTGGACGTCGTGATTCTGAGAAATCTTCCTCAGTTTGAGGAGAATAGATATGCTGATAAAAGTGAAAGAAAACTCTCGGTAGTCTCTCTGAGACATCAATGCAGGATCTTAAACATCCCAAGAGATCAGGTTTTGTGTTTCTGCCAAGCTAAAAGGGCTGTATTTCTTAAGTCTTTTTGATTGTTGTGCCAAGGAGGCAGATACAAGGAAGCGCGATGTTGAGATACGTAACTGTATATTTTATTCAAGTACATACAAAAACTACAACGGCATAATGTAACATAATAGAACTTATTTATTACATAAAGCATATTAGAATATCAAACCATTAACTTGCAAAATTTGAATGAAACGTTTCAGATAGAAAAGATTTTCTATCCTATTTTTTTTCCAAAAATAATAAGACTTGGAAAAACGTCCTGTGAGAGATCTTCAAATGAGTTGTCTCAGTAGTTAAGAAGATTTTACCAAAGGATGCAAAATACCTTGAAAATGTATTAGAAACTCTAATAACAGAAAATAAAAGCAAACATATCAGCGTTAAAAATATCTTTGAAACACAGATTTCAACATTAAAATAAATTTCTGAATATAAAACTTCAAATTATTCTTAAAACGGAAGATACATATTAGTTTATCCAACTTTCTTCATAAGATTTCCTGATTCTATTATTTCATTTACTTCACAGAACTGTCCATTGAACCTTGTTCATATCTGTTAATACAAATACAAATCAAATGTCATGTATTTAGGCATTAAGGAAACAAACACAAAGTTAGATAGGCTTTATTTATACTCACAAATGCTTCAGAATCAACTGAAGAAAGAGCCCGACTTGTCACCTAAGCTTCCGCTCCATTTTCCCGGTCTTTATTCGAAGCGGATTTTCAACTTAACCGAAATACAAAGACTTCGGGGCAAAGAGAAGTAAAATATTCACAAGTTTCCTCGCTACGATTGTCTTTTAAAATCGTTTTTTAAAAAATCAAATCGCCTGAAGCGAAAGACGACTAGAAAAGGAAAGAATGTGGAAACAGTAGAAAAAATTCAAATAAATAGATGAATAAAAATCCCAAAAGTTTCCCTTTTCTTTTCTAGAATCGCTCGGTCAGGTAGACGAGCGATTCTAGAAAATGGGGATGGGGAGCTATTTTTTTCTTTCCTCTCGTTAAAAAGTCAGGCAAAAACAAACAATTTATTTATTTTTTTCATGCCCGATATCGAAATAAGTTCATTGTCGAACAAACTGCAACTGCGGTTCCTTGGGGCAGAATATGAGGGTGTCAGATTTAAGTGACATTTTGAGTGGGAAATTATCAACCCTTGAGATATGTTTCCTGAGAATTATCTTTTATTGTGTTTTATTGTGAAAGTTCGAAAGCGGGTAAACACAATGCCCGAATGGAACAAAATAATTAAATGAAAAGAAAAGCAGAATTTTCAAATGAAAAAAAAAAGTATTTATGTGGCAAATCTCAGAAAAAAATTAACATTAAAGGGAATCGCTAATATTTGTTCAGTGTAATCAGGAAAAAAAATGCTACCTTCTTAGAAAAACGAGAAAAGTGAGCAGATCATCCCAATTAATAAACGCTTATTAAAACAAAATGCATTTAATCACATATTTATTTTATGAATTCATTAATTTTCACTTATTACACGTTTAACTATTTCCACCACGCAATTAATGGACGAATAGAAATATACCTGTCATTGGCAAGATTGATTGCAGCATCAAAACTCTGAAAAATTTTTGGAAGTAAAAATATTTTTTTTCAAATAAATTAAAATAGTAATCTTGATATAGCTTCTGAATATGCTATTTACCTTTCTAATTTAATAGCATTTCAATAAAAAAAGTAGATAAATAATATTTTATTAAGAAAATAGTTCAGTGAAAGTAATATATTTTTGGTAACTTATTAAATTATTCTATAGATTATTTATCAAATTTTTAATAGTGAAATCTTACAAAGAATTTTCTGATTAAAGAAAACTTCTAAGCAGGTGTGCAAAATGTTCTCGGAACATTTCAAAATTTCGTATCTAAACTTGATTTAGAAAGCATGTAATGGAACAGAAATTGCATTTCCTCTAAAATACTTCTTGCGGAATAAAATGTTCCCGTTAATTAGCTTCGGATTTTTCGTTTTAAAAGAACTTCATAAAAAACCAAATAATATCATATATATATATATATATATATATATATATTCCTGATTTCCATCGATGGAAGTTTGGAGAGAGTGCGTTAAAAGTTTAGGGATCGTCATCGTTATCTGACATATGTTCAAATATGAGAAATCATTTCAATACTAGCCTTAGTGCTGATTCAAGGTGGAACTTTTAAAATAATTCAATTATACTTCAATGGCTTTAAATTCTATTTACAATTTTTATAATTTTCTTGATGAAATCCGGGTGCAAATTATAGATTCAAATTCCTTTATCAAAAAGGGAAAAAACTGTACGCTCAAAAAGAATTTAAGTACAAACAGCACTTTTCAACGTCAATAACTTAATTTAAATAAATTTAATCATTCAAGAGTCTTTTTTGCACCCTGCTTATTTCTTAAATAAGAATGTCATATTTAAATTAAAGCTAATCTGTCACTGTTTGAAGATGTTCCACATTATGTTATAAAATCATGTATTTAATTTACCTTTGACTGTAACTTCTAGATCATCCTCTACTATTCTTTGGAAAAGCAATAGTTTTGAAAAAGTTTAGTTCATACTTATGCCAATTCAGTTTCAAGCAAGCAGTTATTTTAAAAATACTGACCTACGTCAGAGAATCGATTGTCTGAAAGTTGTAAAAGGTAAAGAAACTTGTCGTTTTCCGTCTGGAAAACTGAAATACAAGAAACAAAATTTGCGGATAGCAGCAAGGCCATCTCTAACCAATTCTTTCTTTCATCAAACAAAGCACGTTTATTTTAAGAACTTCAAGAGAAAAAATACAAATCAATTCTACAGATAAATGATAAAAAGGGAGAAAGAAAAACCTGAGAAGATGTCGGAAAAAATTATTCTCTTTGTCTTCGCAGAGGTCATTTTGACAATTCATTTTCATCGAGAAAAAACAGTGCTTATTTGCTCCCCTTTCGCTTGTTGACGGAATCTTTTAAGCCGCCCCGTTTCGTTCCGGAATCGTTTAATCCATTTTTATTTTTCGAAGCTTTTTATTTGATATTCTAAGAATCATTTCGTTATTTTATTCTAAATCTCTCTGTATTCTTTTTGTCCGCTTGCTTTGTCTTTATGCTTTTTGTCCGCGAGTAAGTTTCGAAGAAATGCAAGAACGTTAGCATTCGTCTTTAAATGAGGAACATTGGGTAACAATGAAAGGATTGGCATTGGTTTCCCGACAAAGATGATAGTCAAAAGACACAAGATGAACTTATTTTTTATCACTAAGAAATTACTTATTTTTTCTTCTTCTTTGAAAATTGGAACCACAGAAGGGCGGTCTTTACAAACGAACCGTAATTCTTTGTCCCAGGCTTTCGATCCAGTTCTGAATTACGAGATGTTACCTTGAATAAAATCTTTAAATATGCCCGACAAAAACCTGTTTTTGACTGCCGAAATGGTCGGTAGTAATTTTTACGTAAGTTTGAAAATGCCCGTTAATATATTTGCTCGTAGAAAACTATCCAATTATTTTCAATAAGTGGGCCTAGTGCGCGTTAAATCCGTCGGAGTCAACCATCCTCCCACTGATGTGTTGTGTAAGTTTGGAGAGGAGGTACCATCTCAAGTGTTGCATCGTCATCTGACTTGTCAAATTACGAGATAAGTCCCAAATTAGCGTTTGTGTTGCTTTAAAACGTGACTTTAATATAACTAAACTAAACTAATCAAACTAATCCAATAATTTTCGACCGAATATACGTCCTCGCTAGCGCCAGAAATCGGATGTCACCTTTCTTTTGAATTCAGATCTTCAATGCACATCAGACACTATGTATAGTCATGGAGAAATAACTCAAGGATCCATTAAGACAATTGTACTAAATAAAAATTATTTAAATTTCAATTATTTTCATTCAGCATTCATTACTTTTATTCTGACAGTTAATTTATTTAGAGATTTGAAAGTCTCCTTTAACTTTTTCAATCAACGTGGTGTTTTTCCTGAACCTTTTATAGCCAAATGTTTAATGCCTGGTAGTTTCTTTTTAAATCCATCCAATGAAGAAAAGGCATTTTCAAAGCATGATCTTTCATTCTGAGAACCACATCATAAAAGCCTTTTGTATATATCAGATTTGTACTAAAAGAGTCATTTTTGACATACCAGCTAGAAAGATTCATTAGATCTATGTGCTAATTACAGCACACACACAAAAAAAATGTAAAATGTAACAAATGGATTTATTCAATTTGCCAAATATCTTTATATTTAGTGCACATACTAAAATTTCGTAATAAATATTTTGTACTAAAGAATAATTCAGAATAATATTTTGATACATTTGAAAAACAATTTTAATTAAAAAACTTTAAATTATCTACTATTATAACATTATTCTAATTGTTCTATGTTTTTTACTTAAATCCTAACTGCTAATCCTAACTTTAATACACAAATTTAAAAAAAATGATTAAAAAGTGAAACTTTTATTATTTTGATATTATTAAAAACATTTTATATAATGTAATAAAAAAATAAAAATATGGCGTTAAATATATGTCGCCCCTTAAAAATATAACATCGAACGTGTTTGTCTAAATATTAAATGTTGTGTTAAAGAGCGTAAAATAGGAGCGCAGAAATAATGTTTTCATCGAATTAAAAAAAATTCTTATATGTACAACAAGCTTATTATTTTTTTTATAAACTCTCATGCCTAAAAGAATTATCAAGGAGAGACATGTGTTAAGTATATATATGTAAAATTATTAACCTTTCATCTTTTGGTAGTAGTGGTTGGAAAATGAAGTAGTAACGATCAAAATTCCCAATAGAATTAAGTAAATAATTTTGAAAATTTTCCAACAACTTCCCTTATTTTTATTGCATGACATTTACAACTTATGTAATCTGGTTTTTGAAAGCTCCACGTAGTCTTTTCACTTATTCTGAAAAAAAAAATCTTTCTAAATAACATTGATCTTTTAATATCGAATCCATATAAATTCATTTACTTGAAAATATAAGTTTCAAATAACATACACATATCCAAAAAATTCTGAATGTAAATATTTCTTATTTGTCGTTCGAAAAACGGGAAATCTATTTCTTGAGAAAGAATTTTTTTTCTATTCAGTCTGTAGATTGTACATCTGGTCATTGCTAATAATCGTCTATCAATGAAAACAGAAACAGACGTCACCGATAAAATACCAGGCGGAGCATTCCCCTGTCTTTAGAGGACTGTCGGAGTTTTAAAAGGCGATTTCTCCTTACATCTTCACCAGCTTCTTTCTATCGCCAGTCGTGTGGATGCATCTGTAACTTTGAACAAAATTCGTGATCTTTTTAAAAATTTGTTGTCGATATCTTATAATAAAGGCATAATTCGGGGGTGAGGGTGGGGAGAAACTGATGGGATAAATGACACATTTTGAAAGTAATTTTATCATTAAGAGAATTAGAAGCCAGGAAATAAGAAAAAAATATAGATTTTTGAATTAAAAATAAAAACATATATGTAACAATACCAATAATTTGTGAAAAATTGATCATTAATTTGTTTTATCATGACAAATTTTTCCACATCTTACTGATAGTTCTCTTTCAAGAGATACACCAAATATTCTTGAATTATTATGTTCTCTAAACATTAGTCACATTTTCATTTGCTTGACATGTTTTCTGCATTCTGTAAATTTGCTACTGGAAGATTATCGTAACGTGAAACTAGTAATTAGACGATGCAAATGTTATGAAGACAAATTTTGATCACTTAATCCTTTTTATTTTTAAATGTCTTCTTACGAATCTGTAAAGTTGTTTCTCAGCGTAGTTAATAAGATCGTAAGAAAGACAGATGTACGAACAACTCTGTTGGATGCCGGATCAATGACCTCCTGGCCTGACGTCAAACTTGGTGACCAATTCGCTACTTGGCGATGAATTTGGTGACAAATAGAAAATTCTGGAATCTCCAGGAATTTTGGCGATGATACTAATAAAAGGCGAATTATGCCGATCCTTTGACAGCGTTCTGTATCCTGCTCTGGAAGCTATTAAATAAACAGAAGACAAAACCCTAGTCGTGTAAGTATTGGCAGTTCAGTACAACTAAAGCGAGTGGATAGTGGTGAACAACAGACGTTTAGAGGGACCATCGTCAATAGTAGTATGAAGTCGCATTTTCCTGCTGAGTTCTGCCTGACCTCTTTGTGTGCTGTTGTGGTTGTTTATTACTATTAACTACTAGTTTTTCCCAATATTTTCAGGTTTTTAGTCAAACATCGTCTTGCATTCATTTCTAGCTGTATTAATTATTTTATATTAGTCTGTTAATTTTTCAATTACCTTTAATTCAATTTAATTTTTAGTCACTAATTAATTACGATATTTGTATATGTATATTTATCTACAATACATATACTTTCAACAAAATTTAATATTTTCTGCTAGGTGAAAGCATAAAAAATTTATAAGCAAGGTCTCAAAATTTACTTTTATTAGTAGGTTAAATTTTTTATTCCTTTATTCTAATTATTTATTCATGTTATCCTTTAATTCTTTTTGTTTATAAATACTGTAGAATCTTAAATTAAAGACTTTTCTCCAAGCATATTACCAATATAAAGAAATTAGTTTATTTAAAAAAAATAGCCTATTTTTTTAACTTGCGCTGAAAGTTTTCTGATTTTAATTATCAGTTAAGCATTTCCTGATTAGTTCATGACTAATGTCTGGAAATATTTAAATAGTATATTGTTATCCAGAATAAATAACAGCATAGAATTTCGAAATCAGCACATCATGAAATGAATACAAAATCGATTATAAAATTCAATTTTCGCAAAAATAAAATAAGTCGAGTTCAGTAATAAATGTATTTTTTTTTTAAATAGAAAAGCCATTTTTATCAGTATTTTAAAAGATTTTTTTTTCAAGAATCTAGTTGTTAAAACAAAAAATACTAGAGTAAAAGGCATATATAAGTAAAATAATTTGTAATTATTGCATATTTATAGTTCTAATTTTAACACAAAAAATGTTTAGGATTGTTTTCTGATAATAATAATGAAAGCTTTACATCTTCTATTTTTTTTAACTCTTATACATTTTGTTTTGACTTTAGGATCTGCATTTTTTTTTTTCGTTTTTTACTATTCTGATTTTTAAAAAAAAGTTCTTATAACATGCACCGCGATTTAAAGAAAATTGTCTGTTAATTGAATCAATAGTTGCAACTCTTTTTTTTAATTACTTCCAGCTATCTTATTGCCAAAGAAACGTATAAACCGTATAAGGTGTATAAACAAAGAATGTTGTGACTGGCTGTTAAACTTATTAATTACCCAAATTTTTACTTAAGAAAACAACGGCCAACAAAATACAAAAAAGAATCTTCAAACTGTTGGTAAAGAGTTAAAAATCACGTTCATCATTTTTTTCAATATTTTAAAATTTACAAGGTATTGTAATATTGTGCAAAAATTATTAACCATAATGTGCCTTTCTATAGTTTCTTTGAGTTTGACGCATTCTGTAATGTAGTGCTGGACTCAGCCTATTTCCCCACATATACATGTGTTGTCATTTATCCTTCCGTGCAGAAGTATTCAGGAAACCTTCCAAGTACCGATATAATTTGCACTATCATCGAATGAAAGTAGTTGCAACACTACACATAAATCATTGCAAAAAATGGAAGGCTTTCTTTAAGTGAACATCCATATTCTAAACAATCACAAAAATTTTCATTCTAAAGAGAATTACCTTCCTTTAATATTCATTGTTTCTAAGAGTGCATATTTTGATTTTTACACACATTTAACATTCTGCTAGAATAATAAATATTCCAGCTGCATTTTGAAGTCTAATTTTATGAGAACCCAATCTTAATTTTAACTCCGAGATTATTGTATAGTTTATCCCAATCCTTTAAAAATAGGCTAAACTTAATGTTATTCAGCTAAGGTCGGACTCACACTAATTAAAATAAAACCAGACCAATTAATTGGTATTGAGTTCAGGAAGCCAATGTCTCGCTAAGTATGTCTTGAAAAAGCTGATGGAAAGGAAGTATCTGCAATCAGTTTTTCGTCTCGAGAGTAGAAAATGGAAAATAAATAAAAATTACTGAGAGTAAAAATATTTCTCACTCTGCAGCCTTACCTCTGACTTATCTTCTGGTCACTGGTCAATGAAAACCAATTTCCTCGACTGAGCTTCTTCCTGGGCGTCAGAAACAAATTACTGTGGAAAAATAAGAGAACGAAAGAAAATCTTTTTTTATATTGTTATTGTTACACAGATAGTACAAATCAAATCTGCAGGGAGAAACAAATAATCTGAAAGCAGAAAAAAAAAGAGTTCTGTTTATTCTGACATAGCAATCATATCATTGTTTTATTTTCATTGAGATACAATAAGACTTACTTTTTCCCTCATTCGTTTTTTGCCAGAATGCTTTAGTTGGATTTTTATTCATTTTCGGAACGTTTTGTTAATCATCATCATTATTATCCCTATTTGTTTTGCTTCACTTCATCGAAGTATCCTTTGGGCGAATAATTTCTGAACTCTCTTTATTGAAACCTGATCTGAAATAGTTCATGAAGACATGCTACCGATACATTTATCTTCGACTTCTAAGAAGAAAAGATTGGATTCGCATCTGTCCGCAAAGGATTTGCCAATCCAAAGAGAAAATATGAAAGTTCTTTTTCGTGATTTATTTCTCTAGGTCTATTTATTAATTGTCGAGATTTGTTTGTTTCAAAACGTTACTTATAAGAAAGAAATCACCTTCTAAGCCCTAAACAGGAAAGGAAGCTTTAGGAATGTCTTGGGGGCCGCGGTAGTCTGGTGGTGAGGTCTCGGCTTCGGAACCGGAGCGCTTCAGGTTCGAGACCTAATTCCACCGAAGAACGATCGTATAAACGAATCTGGTGCACTTTAAATCCCTCAGGGCAAAACGTCCTGCCTCTGGTGTGGAGCGGATGTTTGAAAGAGGGATACTAGCTCAGGTGTCGTCCTTGTCATCTGACTGTGGTTCAAAATTGCGACATCAGTTTAAAAATACCCCTAGTCTTGCTTTGAAACGGGTCTTTAATATAATTAAACTAAGCTTCTTCAAGACTGTCTTCACTGAAAAGGGGCAATTGCATCTTCCTTAGAGCAATTTCGAGAAAATGCTTAGTTTGCCCCGAATCTTTATTTGGTGGACAGCAGGAGAGAAAAAAAAATCCCAAAGGCATCAAAGGTAAATGTGGCATCTATTTAGTCCGAATCATCTTGAAATTGTTGTCCAATCTAAAAGAAAAAACTATAAAATAACCGCTCATACTTAGTGGATTAAGAACAGGGACATGGCGATTGTTTCACTTTTTCCGAAGGGAAAGGGGCTCAATCAAACTGCGGACTTTAATAATGAGCCTTGTTGATTTAAAAAGAGATAGTTTCATGGTGTCTAATGTTCAAACGTGTGACGTACAATTTTCAGTTAACTTTATTCTTAATTGAAAATTGAAAGGCGGCACTGAATTCAAGATTTATTTCTACAACCCGTTTATTTCGTATCCAAAGAGCTTAGGAAGCAATGAGAGAATAGAACCAATGGAAGTCTCGAAAAATATTTTTAAAAAAGCGATAATATAGCCAATGGGAGTGGTCTCTCTAAATCAAAATTCTTTAATAAAGGTGGTACCTCTCTTCCCCGCATAAAATTGTGGACTTTGTGTGCCACTGACGACAATAGTTACAAAAGAGACATGAAGCTAATATTTTTGCTGAATCTAGTATTTTGATATATTCTGATGATGATTAGGTGTGTGCCAAAAGTGGCGTTACACCGGTAAAAGCTCGTAAATAAAATTTAAATAAATAAAATTTAATAGAAAATAAATAGAATTTAAATAGCTGTCAAAGGACTAGATATTCAAAATTATTTTTCATAGTCTTGTGTACTAAAAGGTAAAAACAACCAAAGAAAAAAAAAGGGATACATAATATCATCAACAGCATCATTGAAATATAACTGTAAATGATAAAATGTAACGAAGATAGGCAATTTAAATTTAAAAAACAGAAAAAATAAAAAATAAAAAGGAAAAGAGAAAAATATAAATAAACAAAAAAGCTAAATTAAAAATATAAATAAACAAATGAAAAAATAAGTAAATAAATGAAAAAATAAACAAACAGAAAAATAAATATATACAATGGCTCAGTCTAAGGTATAGTCCATGAATCAGGAACAAAAGACCAGATACAGTTCTTTTTGCATTTTTTTCTTGTACTCACTAAATAATGTCCACTTTTAACAGTGCTTGACAAACCAGGATAAATTATTGTTCAATTTGGAAAATTCTGTTTTCATTATGATATAGGAAATCCAAAATATTTTGAGCTTCTAAAGTCAATTTATTGCTTAATAGAACTTGGGAAATATTTAGTTGAGGTTTAATAAGTTTTCTCAAATGATGAAGAATAGGGCAATGAGAAATATAATATGGAATGTCATCATAATCCTTACCATATATACAACTACAATTTCTCAAACTGAATATTTTAAGATAAACGATATTTGGTGATTAAGCTCAAGCATGCGGTTAAAACACGAGTTGAATGTATAAAATTGAATATATATTTTGAACTCCTTTCTTCCGACCGATTTAAATCAACATTTGAGCTAAAATTACAGTTTTAGTAGCAAGATCACATCCAAATGTGAATTACTTAAGTCATTAAGTACATTAAGTTTTAAAAGTATAAACCCACAGAGGCCAACTTCTTGACGAATTTAGTTCCAAATATTATACGGAATTACATTTTTTTATTCTAAATCTCTGTGTCAAATTGTATCAATATAGATTTTTATATTTTGTAGTTGTGATGCTCATTTGCATTTGGATGGATTTCCTCTAAATGGAAGTCATTATTTTTTTTTAGAAATCTAACAATGTAATATTTACATATTCAAAATTTCATTCTTCTAGCTCAAATCATTTTTGAGTTATCGTGTTCACATATAGGCGTAATTGTATAGACAAAAACTTATTTTTAGGACTCAAGGAAGTCTTAAATTTAGAAATTCTCCAAAATCTTTTCAATTTTTTTTTAATGAATCAGTACTTTCTATTTATATATTTGCATACAGGAAAGTGAAATCGAAATAAATAGCATGAATGAAAATAAATGCAGAACCTTGATCCAGATAAGACAAGATTTTACATAAGCAAAAAATTCTTCCAGCTTTTTAAAATTCATTATATATAGAAAAAATTATTTTATAATCAATATACAAAAATATTCCTGTAAAGAAAAGAAACTGAAATCCATTTAGTTTACAAACTAAAATCTTTAGCATTTAAAAATTTATCCGGTATTTCTTCGTATTGAGAAATTCATAATAGTTCTAATAAATGAAATCGAGAGTAGATATGCTTGATCTTTGCAGTGAAAAGATTCGTTGTTCTGCAAAACCTCTCTTTCCTTACATTTCTTACAGTCAGGAAAGCAATAATCAAAAGAAACATTTTCAGGTGAAAAAAAATTTAAAAAAATAAAAGTTTCTCATAAAATTCTCGTATAAGACGATACATATTAAAAATATAATGGAAAATATAAGTTTTGATACTCTTGACAATCGTAAACCCAAATTCAGTATCAAATTGATTTGAATATTCGTCACATTTTGATTGAGTGTCTTGTTTATAATAACCATCTCTTATATTGTTTTAATTCTATAACTGCAAGACAAGATGGGAAAACATATGCATTCACAGACATTTCAAAATCCTGAGAAGTACTTGCTATTCTCGTTTTCTTAAGAAATAAACAATTTCAATTCAGAAATTTTTATTAGAGTCAGACTTGTAATTTTCTTTCAAATTTTCCTTTTTAAAAAAATATATATATTATAATTTTATTCTGAATTGTGAATATATTCCTTTCTTTCAATGCTTCCGCATGCTCCTTCTCTTCTATTTTAGCTCGATTTCCTTTTATACTAGACGATTGAAGCAGCCTGGTTTAACAAAAACAATCCAAATCAGAAACATTTATGTTTCTAACATAGAATTTTATTCTGGTCTGTAAAAGAATTCCTTTCTTTCAAAGTTTGCACGTGCTCCTTCCCTACCATTTTATCTCGACTTCCTTTTATACTAGATGACTGGGACAGCTTAGATCATCACTATCAACACAAACAATCCAAATTATAAAAATGTATGTTTCTAACATTGAATTTTATTCTGAATTGCAAAAGAACTCATTTCTTTCGAAGTTTGCACATGGTTCTTTCCTTCCATTTTAACTCGATTTTCCTTTTATACCAGACGATTGAGGCAGCTTGGTTCAACCAAAACAATCCAAATCACAAAAAAAATTTGTTTCTAACAATCTCTGCTAAACAAAATAATCAATTAGCCACTCAAAGTTACATTAGTCAGAAAATAGAAGTTAGATGTCAGAAAATGAATATAGCAATTTTCAAAGTTTCCACACAGATTTTGTTCCTTGGCATATGGAATTGAGATTCAACAGTAAAAACAGTAAAAAGGTAAATCTTGTCTCTATATTCTGAAGCCAAGATGAATTTAAAATCAAATGGAATTTGAGCCATTACGCATTGAAAAGATTTTCATCTTGTAATATTCCACAAACAAACAACTATAATCACAGTTTCTAATACTTCTATAAAAATCATTAACAAAAGCAAACACTACTTAAGCAGAATATTTTTTTCTGAATTTACTCTGGATATAGTTATTGAAGAACAAAGAGAATTTCTTCAAAAATAAATAAACGAGTTCTTCGAAGGAAAAGAATAGAACATTTTCAATCTCCCTTATCTTCGAAATGAAGAGCAAAACAAGCATTTGCAGCATGATTTTGAAACTTTTTAATCTTTAAAGTTATAAACATGCCATTATTCTTCACTGCTTCTGTTTTGATTTGGTAAACAAGACCTTGGAGCTAGTGGTAACACAAGATTAAAACAAATCGATGCCGAAATTTCTACAGCAGATGCCACTATTTTTACTCTTCCGATATCCTTGTCTGCTTTCGAACCATTGTTCGGAAACAGAGAAGCAATTAGCTGTGATCGCCTGAAGAAAGAGCCATCTTTGTTAACAATCATCTGCTCTGTGCACGACACATTTTTATTTCCGAAGTCTTACTTTAAAAAAATGATTAAAAAACAGTTTTCGCCCTTTTTCTTCGTCTTGGAAGCATTATAGACATGACAGAAACCATTTCTTTCCTCATTCAGTGTCTCCTTCTTTAAGTAGCCATGTTTCTTGCATAGAAAACAAGTAAATATGAATTTGTCTTTTCTGGAACAGTCCCAGATGAATCATGGAAAAATAAATTCCTCATTATTATAGAAAATAATCTTAATTACGACAAAAAAAAAGTGAAATTTATATGCATGAGCAAGACCGGAATACGAAACAAGAAAAGCAGACAATTGCTTAGGAACTCCACAACAATCGAAGAGGACACGAGTTTTCCAGTACTTGCAGAATAATCTAATTTTGTTTCACATGGGTCGTCAATTCGAACAAAATGGAATTAGAATCACGTATTTTTTTTAAAATTCGGGATCTTATGCTGGTAATTTTGTCACGTATTTAATTGTATCTATAAATCGTTTTATTTATTTTTGGTCGAGTCGGGGGTCTACAAGTAGCCATTTTCCTTACAGAAAAAAACCCAAGTAAATATGAAGTTGTGCCTTTGTCTTTTCTGGAATCGCCTCAGCTGAATCATGGAAAACAAACATTCTCATTATTAGAGAAAATAATCCTGATCATAACAAAAAATAAAATTTATATTCATGAGCAAGACCGGAATATGAAACAAGAAAAGCAGAGAATTTCTTAGGAACTCCACAACAATCGAAGAGGACACTGGAGTTTTCCAGTACTTGCAGAGTAATCTAATTTTGTTTCACATGGGTCGTCAATTCGAACAAAATGAAATTAGAATGAAGTATATATTTTTTTAAATTCGGAATCTTATGCTGGTAATTTTGTCAAGTATTTCATTGTATTTATAAATCGTTTTATTTATTTTTGGTCGAGTCGGGGTCTACAAGTAGCCATTTTCCTTACAAAAAGAAACAAGTAAATATGAATGTGTGCCTTTGTCTTTTCTGGAATCACCCCAGCTGAATCATGGAAAACGAACATAGAAAAAATAATCATGATCATCACAAAAAATGAAATGTATATGCATGAGCAAGACCGGAGTATCAAACGAGAAAAACAGACAATGGCTCAGAAGTTCCGCAACAATCAAGAGGACACTGGAGTTTTAAAGACTTTTCCAACATTTCAAGTGTAGGGAAGGTCGGGGCTGGTTAACACTAATTTTGATTGCGAATTTTTCTTATTTTTAGTTCATTATTAAATACCTGATATGATTCCAACACCTTCTTACAACCTTTTGCTAGTATAAAACGGAGTAATAACAATTTGGTTAAAAAATAAGGGAGCAATATCGAGTTGAATGAGTTAACTCCATCGGTGTCAACCTGCCCCGGGGCCGAGGTACGTTGTCACTATACACGGGGTAGATTGACATTGTATAGTTGTAATTTTTTTAATTATGCTGTACATACATATTTAAAAAAGTAAGTTTTAAGAAAAAAGTTTTAATTAGGAACTTTTATTTAACTAAAGTTTAAATAATTGAACTAAAAATTGTATTTTCTCTTTCGAATTTAGAAACATTTTATCAAGATACGACGAATTGAGATCAACTTCAAATTGCAAAAATAGTTTTGGTCTCTGTTCTAAAGACGGTGGCAGAACGATTTTTAAATCAGCCTCTGAAACAATTTCTGTATAATCCTTATTCCTTATCCTAATGTAATTTTGTTTCGTAATGTTCATCTATTCGAACATAATGAAATTAGAATAAAGTATATATGTATATATTTTGATTTCAGGACATTATTCTAAGCATTTTGTCACGTATTTCAATTTACTTGTAGATAATTTTAATTATTTTATTTGTTTTTGATCGGGGGAATCATGTACAATTCGGTATATTTAGCAAACTTCGTTTTTGAGTATTTCGAACGCATTGAAAAGATTTGTAATTTTTTAAATAATTTTGTTTGAAATAATTTTAAATTTAATTTATTTTTATATATATGATGTCTTTATTGCTAATATTGTCACTTTATTTTAGATATAAAATAGGTAATGTTAAATGTACCAATATGTTGAAAATGATTAGATATTGATAAATAAAAGAAAAGTGCATTGAAATAATTTTTTTCGAATTTGCCGTCAGCATTAATGATGTCCAAAGATAATTGCTTGTCCATTTCGGCAAGAATCGTTTAAACAATCAACTGTTTTCAACGAGTATACTCGTCATGGAAAAAGTACAACATTTTACGATATGGCGTAGTAAGTAATTCGTCAGGAATAATAAATAATGACAATTTGCAGTTAGAATTGCAATTTTAGTAAAAACTCAAAAATATTCATACATTTCAAAATGCCTAAAATATTTTGAGGCCAAATCGAAATCAAAGGAATAAATAAAAGTTTATTATGCATTGTATCATGCATTGCTCAATACCATTCTCTAACAGCATTCAATAAAAGAAAATTCGTTTTTTTATGTTTCTTTTCTTTTATATGCAAAAAAATGTATATTATTTTAAATAAATAAATAAATGTTATTATTGAAATAAAAAATTAAAAGTCTTTCATTACAGCATCATTTCATATTACACAAACTCTGTATTTGACGAGTATACCAGTTATTGCTAAATTTTTGCCACACAATTTAGATACGCAATTTCTGAAGATTTTAAAATAGTTTACAGGCTGAAGAGATAATATCTTTCATTTACTCAATAAGAAAGCTTTATTTCTAAATTCTTTGTGCTTTACTTTTTCTCTTAGCATCTGAAATCTCCCAAATGTAATAGATAAACGATTTAAATTGGCAGACGAAAGTTGTTATATTTCTTCTTTAATATAATTTGGACAATTGACATAGAGCTAATACTGTGACGGTTTTACAAAGGTATCTGTAATATCTAGTTCTTTTTAGATTGTACAATTTTAAAAGGAACTATAAATATGTAATAAAAGGTATCATGTTTGTATTATTCTATATCAGTATTTTTCCTTTTTGATCAATTTCAGAGATACTTTTTCATTGTTTGACATTGCATCCAAACCATAAAAGAATTTCTGTTCAGAAAGTGTTTTATAATTCAAAGGCATATCATCGAGCATTAATCAATATACATTGCTAAATATACATCAGTAGAAAACAGCTTGCCACTGGAAAATATTAATCTATAAACACTTATTCTGTAGTGACTTTTCGGCAATTTTTAGTTCCCTTGCAACTAGTCTAATATTTGTTTGGCAATCAAACTTTGGAATTTTCTTTTGCAATAGGGTCAATGAAAATAAGAAAATGAAATTGATGTAAATGTACAGCTAATTTTGAATTTTAAGATTGTGTGAAAACAATTTTGTGCGTTTTATTCAGAAGTGGTGATGGAAAAAAGTGTAATATTTCAACCCGATTTGACCACTTTGAGTCACCTTTCAAAAGCATAGTTAATCTATCGAGATGCTAAGAAATATGAGTGCCAAATTCTATTCGATTCTGTTAAGATATATGAAGATGTTAAATATTTGTTATGCCGCAGTAAAAGCAATATTAAAGCTGTTCAACCATTTAATTATATTGGGCGATAATTCTCAACTGTCTTTAGAACCTTTCGAAAAAAATTAATTTCATTCACTTTTGATATTAAATGTTTCATTTACGTCTATCTTAAATTGATGCCGGAACTCCCTTTCCTCTACAGAATCCCGGAGAAAAATTTAAAAAGAAGTTACGTCTTCATTCACAAACTCAATTTCCTGTTTCCACTGAAACATCTATTCTAACTTATTAAACTATTATTATTCTTGAAAATATTGTTTTCAAAAAAGAAACCTAAAAGCGAATCATAATTTTTTTAAAATTAAGAAGAATGTTCGTCAGATAAAGAAGGATGGCTAAAAGTGGGTTGCTTGAGCAGAAACGTTTCAGAAAAAAGCTTTCTGTGAAAATAAAATAGTTATTTGGATCCAGTGAGAACGTAAGTTCTTCCCTTTCAACACGCCCTGAGAAATGAAGAGATTATTT
>JAPMOR010075478.1:629970-687382 GCA_026543865.1 Argiope aurantia
GAATGCGAAACGTGCTTAATCCTCATTTTTATTTTTGACGAAAAAAATTATTGAAAAACATAGTTAAAATATTTATTTAAAAATTCATTAAAAATAAAAATTTAATTTTAAGATTAAAACAGTAATATCATTTAAAAGATAAATTTTTTATCTTTAACTTCATGTAAAAATCTTTTTTGTGCGTTAATATTTTCGGAAGTTATAGCAGAAACACGTCAAAATTTCGCTTAATTTTTAAATAAATAAAATTCTAGTTAAAAATTCGAAAAAATAACCCCCAGGTGCACATTCTTGGCCTCCAAGGTATACACGTGCCAAATTTGGTAGCTGTAGGTTGAATGGTCTGGTCTGTAGAGCGCCAACACACACACACACACACACACACACACACTCACACACACACACACATTGAGCTTTATTATAAGTATAGATAGATGGTTTATTCGTCCACATCTTTAGTGAAAGAAATAAAATCTATTTATTACTTTAAAATAAAAAAATCATTCAAAAATGCTGCCAAAATGATCATCAATAAATTTAAATTGAAAACTGATCAAAGCTATCGGATTACATACCGGATATTAAAGAAATATCCGATATGTAATTAGTACCTCATAATAATATTAGTATACCATAGTTCTTACAAATGCCATCATTCAGAAATGCATTGCAACCATACAATCCATACATGTGTAATATGTATGTTTGCATATTTGTTAACTTATAAAATGCTATGTCCGTTAATAAATTATAACTAAGCATGAAATCGAATATAAAATTTTATACATCTCCTTCGTTACTTTTTAAAATAAACATGCCGACATGCTTAAGTACTTTAAAACAGATAATGCTATTATTTTCATATAAAGATCACATAACAGATTTTATTCATCTGATTAGTTACATTTTCATGGTTTAGGGGGTAGATCACTGCACACGATTTCAAAAATGGTTCTGTTTGAACTTTCTAGGTTATAGAGATTTATCATAAATCTCCAACAAATCCGATAAAGTGAAAAGTATTGAACTCGGAATATATGTAACCTGTTTTGACCATTGAGCTTGGTGATCTCTCTCCCATTTTAGGTACAAAGACAAACATAAAATTTCCCTTATATGATGGTATTATCTAAGTAAAGTTACGTTTCTTAAATAATGCCATCATTTCTTAACAATCCATGAAATCGCATCAGATTTCCATAAATATACCGATAAAATTTGTGAAAAAAAAAAGACTCTCTGAGAAAATAAGATTTATTGTTATTATTATACTGACTTAGCATTTTTTTTCACATAAGTTTCCTTGCCAATATAAGCAATTATCCAAAAAAAATCCCATAATATTAAAAAAAAAAAAACTGGAAATATATTAATAATCATAATTTAAATCTGATATATGCAAAGATTAAAATATTTTATTCTTTTAATCAATTAATAAATAGGTGAAATCTTTTGTTTCCTGATACTTCTGTGAACAGCCAAGAACGGAGAGTACATTTCTACCTTTCTTCAAGTAAAAATAATAAAAAAAAAAATATGTAAATAAAAGAAAGTACTTTCTCGTATCGTTTTATATGAAATTCAGATGACATCCATTAAATTCACAACTCGAAATTTCAGTGCAATCTTTAATTTCCTTTTAAGAAATATTATACCACCGAAGTTTTTCTTCTTGGTTTTTTGAAATTCCTTCTAATGGAAATGGAGCTGAATTACAATGCGAAAAAAAAATATTTTAATGTTACCTAAGGGCCTTGCTTTTATTCCTCGAAGAATGTCATCTTAATCTGACACTCGCGCATTCAGCCTCGGGATGTTGCAGTTACAGTTAACGGGGAACTTATTTTGACATCAGATTTAAAAAATTGAAATAACGGAAGGGTTTTTAGGAATGTCTGAGAAATGGGGGGAGGAATTGCACTTACAATTCTTTTTTTTTTTTCTTCTTTTTTTTTTAAACCCTCTTTTGTTGAAAATATTTCGAAAGCAACATCGAGACAAAAGAGCAAGGAAAATTCATGGATTTCGAAACAGCTATTCTTTTTCTATTCCCAAGCTCCATTTTATTGTTTCGTTCTATTTCGTTCGAGAATTCGCTGTGTAGACTTCGAGTGGAAAAAAAGGATTTCGGATAACAGTTGCAGCGGGAAAATCATGCGCATGATTTTCTTTCTCAATCTCCGCCCAGAAATCCGTGTATCTGTAGTTAACGCGAAAATTCAGTTGGTGCTACGGAGTTGCCTGGAAGAAAGTGAGTTTTTTCCTCTCATCGATCTACGTATGAATGAACCTTCAGCACTTGTATTTCGTAGTTCAAAATACCTGCTACTGTAGAGTGTGTATTTAAGCAATTCGGGAGGAAATATTATTTTGAAAAACATGATAATTGTATGAAATACGATAAAGATAATATTGTTCTAAAATCTGTAATGTATCTTCCCAGAACAGTGGATACCATCGTAAGAAAAAAACCGTTTTACGATCAGCTCTATTGGATGCTGATTGGATGGCGAATCAGTAACTCACGGGCTTGGCGAAAAACCTGGCAGCCATTTGGCGACAATATTGGTGATACTGGAACCTTTAAGAATTTTAGCGATGCAGCCAATAAGAGCTGAGATATGCTTGATTATTCGAGAGTCTTCTGCTTTTTCGTCTCGGGAACTATAAAAGGCAGTGAGGTCAAGCTGGTGGCAGACTAGCAGCTAAAACCCAACACGCTGTGTATGAGACGGACGAGTCCATTGAAAGACAAATTTTTTCGTAGGGACAAGGTTTAAGAGGAAGAGACTAGTTTTTGTTTACAAAATTGTAGGAGTTCGCAAATTGTGCAGACTAAGGATACCGACGTGCTCTAATTGGTAGATTTCTTTTTCACATAATTTTCTGTGCTGTATTTGCTGCAACCAATGCGTGTTGTTTAGTTTAATTACTTTTTCGTCTGCTCTTTTTCAAAACGGAGAAAATAAATCTTCTGATACAGATAAAAATGAGCTGGTAGAGCAAATTGTAAATTAATTTATAATTTTGAGTAGCGTTTATTTGATAAAGTGATTGAAAATACCCTGTTTCGTTTTCGGATGTAGTATTTCTATAAAAAATTACATAACTTGAATTCTATTATTCATAAAAAATTAAGAAAACACAGATACGGATATCTAAATAAATAGGCTTTAAAACAAAACAATAAAAAAACTCCATTTAAAAAAAAAAAACCAATCTGCCTTTTCAATGCAGTAAGATTCCTTCAACCCTCGATTATGCTTTAACGCTTATCCAACAACATAGCTGCGGACGAAAGCAGCAACACGGTTGCGTATGGTAACCGGACTTACCTACGAATAAAATAGATTCGCCCATCCAATCCACAACCGTGTTGGGCTTTAGCCGCTAGTTGGTGGCAGTCATTTGAGTTCAGCTCTCGTTAATAGCTGAACGAGTTCTCTTCCTGAGAGCTTCAACCTGCTTATGGTTTTCATGCTGCTTGCTTTCTGCAGTTTGCTAGAATAGCTACTGCTTATTGTTTGTGTAAGTCTTTTATTCGTGTTAATGAACGTCGTTATTTGTATTTGAGGACTACTGATTGTTTTACATCCTGTACCCACTATAAATGAATCCGTTGACTTTACGAACTTAGTGGAGGAAGTTACGTAATATTATCATTAATCAGCAAATTTTAAAATTTTCCCTCTACATATTAGTGCTACAATTTATACGTAGTGCGAAAGATAATCCACGGATAGATAATCCAGAATAATTAATCCACAGCCTTAAACAGAGTGGATATTCATAAAGTTAAATTAGAAATTAAAACAGGCGCATCACAGAAAAATAAGAAATAGTTATAATTTTTAAAAATTGCTGCTTCGGTCAAGTTAAAATAGGAAAATAGCTTAGAATAAAACAGGTTTGTAGTGACACTTTATAAGCCAGATAACAGCCACGAGACTAGGAGAAATTTCTTTGTCTTGTGGTCATGTTACACGGCTACAAACCATAAGGTTGCGAATTCGATCCTCGCCTCTCGCTGATAGCAAGAGGTACATTCATGAAAGTATGATGGGATTGCAGCCAGGGAGGGATGAAACATTTGAAAACACTTGGCATTATAATTCCAGAGGGGAAGCCCTTGAGTACATCATACATGTGTTCATGTAATTTTTGACTTGCGAACAGTTACTTTTTGAAATTATATTATTGCTCATTCTTCTAATCATGTTAACTACCTTTATTATTTGCAAATAATATAATAATAATTTCTAATTACTACATTATTCAGCTTTTAATAGATTTAATTAGTTTTTATAATTAAGAGGCTTTAAATTTAGTCATTTTAAACATGTACTTCGCATACATAGTGTTCTAAAGTATTATTCAAAGAATTAATGTATTCATTGCACGAATGGAATGATTACTTAGCAAAACGACTTTAGTATTTCAGTTGAATGATAAACGATTATTTGCTGCACAACATTTAACGAGCCAAAATTATAATTCATTTAATGCTAAATTTGAAATTATAACATAAAAATGAAGACCAAATCAATGTGGTTTTCTATCTTAAAATTTAATATTTATAAATTGCGCGCATCCATTTATACATCTGTTTATTGCAGAGCCATAATTTTTATCTTTCTTACTTTAACTATTTAAAAAATATTTTAGTTGTAAATTCATGCACGAAAAAAAGGTACTTTAATAATATCTCCAAAATTCTTTCAGACTGAATAATGATATTACATTTGGATCACTGAAATTTTTTTTGCATAATACTCTTAATACAACAGAAACGGGAAATAATTGTTCGAGTCAAGTTAAAAATACGTTTCATAAGTATTAAAATATTGCCCAACTATAAGCATGCATAAAAAATAGTTTGAACAAGTTTTGTAAAAAAAAAAATGAGTTAATGACACTTAGTTTTTCAATATATATATAAAATTTAAATCTTAATTAATTTCCTAATTTTTATCTTAATTTTACCCACACTAACTTCATTTTAAAATGTCTTATTTCCTGATCCAATTCCACTTTTTATTGTAACATGTTCTACCACGTTGAGAGAAGAGATAAAAATCTTTAATGTTTGCAACATTCTTTAAAAGATATCTAAATTTCCTTACTCACTAAAACTATTTCTTCCTGCAATCATACTATTTTACTTCTCATTGTATAGGTCTTCCAAATCTTAAACTATTTTATTCAAAATTTTAAACTCAGATTAACAGGTTTTATTTTATTTATTCAAACAATGAAAACTGATGCTCCAATTATCCACTTGTACGATAGCACATCCTTGAAACAAACTTAGAAGTCTGTTTTGAATAGCCAACCGAGGATTGAAAACACATATAATTGTTATTAAGTAATTTATTCTACAATTTGATACTTTTCGTGTTAGTTTAACTGTACTAAAAGAGTATATTTATAAATACAAATGAAAATGAACACAATGCTTCGAATAATGAACATTGGCAATCGACTGTTGAAATTTTGCGATTTTTTTTTTTAACATTCTTTGAGTTCTAGTGAGAGCATCTCTGCCCTTGTTTTCCATGAAAATTTTACTTTACTACAGTTTTATTTTTTCACAATGATGTTTCAAAATTTGTAAAAGAAAAATTAGTTTTTATTATTTACGAATATATTTTATTAGTCTTTTCATATTCTTTTATTGAGGAAAAAAATGTATTTCAGAAATGTCAAAAGATTTCTGAGATACGGTTATATTCTAGCCAACTGTTAAAATTTTCATTGATTCTCCCAAAAATCTTTTGAACGACTTATTTCATGAAACAGAAATTGTTATAGCGGAAAAAAATCGATAGACGTAGATAAAGACAGAATTTTGAAAATTAATTATATTAAGGATCTCCCTTGATTAATTTCGGTTGATGGCAATTTTATGAAGATGCGAAAAAATACACAAGATGCAGAAATGTCCCATTTTCAAAACAGCCGTTTCTATAAAATACTGAAAGGAATCAAAAAATTTTTTAATTGAAATTTCTTCTCCAAAATCTTCAGACAAACATAACAAATAATTTATTTTCATATAAATAATTTTACTACAATTAAATGAAAAGCTTTTTTTTTTAAATTTCAATAACTTTTCATTTTTTCTTTTCCTTTCTCGGGATTTCTATTGGTTAAGACCTATATGTAATAGTACCAGGAGCTTATCTCGGCAGGATGTTTTTTTTTGTTTTGTAAAATCGTGTTTTTTTGTTTTTTGTTTTTTTTAAATTTCGAATTTGGATATGAAGAATATATCTTTCGAATATATTTAGATATTTAGAATCGAATCACAAACTGATTACATATGAATATTTTTCAGTCTTAACTACACATGAAATGGTCATTTAAATAAATAAAAAGAAATCATGAATGCACTTAGTTTAACATGTTATTCGAAACAATGTATGTACATATTAATGCTAGAGAATGATCTTTATTACAGCATACATTTTTGAATTTGCTCTGAGTTTTTCCATGGGGAAATGGCTCGGGCCTTATCCCCATGGATAAGGCCCTTATCCCCATCAACATGAGGGCAGACAGAAAAAGGCTCTAATAATTAGTTGTAAAAAATTGTTTTTGGTGAGTAAAATCGAGTTTTTTTTAAAGAAACACGCCTATATAGATAAATTAAAAAAGCAAAAAAATATTATATATAAATACGCAAGTAAAAAATAAAGAAAAAGCGCGACTCGAACCGTGGGCCCACAATGCACGAGTTGGCTATGTTGCCCTGATCACTCTACTGCACTGTTCACACGTCGAAAAGGAAGTTGAATAAACTTATTCCAATAGTAAGTTTTAAAAAAAAATGTGTGTGTGAAATCGCTTTTTTTCCCAGGAAAGACATCTATATGGATAAACTTAAAAAGCAAAACTTTATCTAAATATAAAATTTTATCTAAATCGTTTAAGCCGCTTCCGAGATACACGAAATAAATACATATTACAAGAATTGTTCATTTAAAGATATAAAATAAAGAGCGTTGTAAAAAGAAAGTCTAACAAGTCATATAAAAAAAACCCTAATCAAATCTCGAGATTAGATCGCTCCCTCCTGAGATGCGAGAGGTAACGGTGAATGTTTCTTCATCGGGCGCTCATATATATTCAGATATGAAATTAGGTAGATGCAAGATGAATGATTTTAGAGAAAACGTAAACAAAGAAACATTTGCTCCTTAGGGAAGTGCTGAGCTTGTAAATCAAGCTTCCGAAATCCACAGATCCATTGTGCTAGGCTGACAAATCACCGCACGACGTTCTGGAGACGCATGACAAGACGACATAATTAATGATGGGGTGGGAGGAAGGGTTGTTGTCAGTGGTTGTCAGTTTATTTGGACATATCTGGTGGCGCCGTTTCAAACCAATCAATGCCCAGGCTGAGGACTGTCCTCTCTTGAGATTTGTCTCGGGGGGGGGGGGGGGGGCTCA
The DNA here is from genome assembly GCA_026543865.1 of Argiope aurantia. Classification (NCBI taxonomy): domain Eukaryota; kingdom Metazoa; phylum Arthropoda; class Arachnida; order Araneae; family Araneidae; genus Argiope; species Argiope aurantia. The sequence continues at coordinate 637,426 of JAPMOR010075478.1, forward strand.
CCACATCTTGGGGGGGGGGGGGGGAGGTTCCCTAAAATGAAGTGGAAGCTCCGAGGGCTCATTCATTTGTCCAGGGGATTGCTTATAGAGACTAGTCGGATTCATTTGTAGTGTCAGTAATGAAGGTGACAAATTTTCCTGTATAGCCATTTGTATAATTTAGAGGTGAGAGGTAACTGAGATTTTTAGTACCTTCTCTACGTTTAAAAAAATACTCTTATTGGCTGAAAAAAAATATAAAGTAATCCTTTTCGTCATTTGGTACAATTTTCTAATTGGAAGAAAAACTCGACCTCAAACAATATAAGAGTTAGCTACTGGACTTCACTTTAAATGGACAACTTTATATATATTGAAAACGAGCTACCTTTGACGATCCATTTTCTCATCGGAATTATAGAAATTACTTAAAATTTCACATATCTTTTGTACGTAAATCATTGTCTTAAAACGCTTCTCTAATTTTTTGACATTTCACCAAAAATGATTCATTTTGAATGGGAAGTGATCAAACTTTAAATAATAGTCAAGTAAACTGGCTGTTGAATCAAATAAATTTCGTAAAAATATAAAGATAGAAAACATAATAATTCAATTTAAAAGTTTTGTATGTACTACAAAATATAATTCATGGTTTGCGAATTGATGATATCATGGATTATATTGGAGATACAAGATTATATTAAAAGATTATTAAAAAAAATTGCTCTGATGCAATGAAAAAAAAATTCTACTTAGTACAATAAGAATGCAAAACTTTAAAAGAATGATAGTATAAAATTGTTGAAAAAAGATACTTTGGCTGCGAAAGTCACAATAATCAAATATTTTTTGTCTAAGTATACGTTAAATAAAATTCTATTAAATGTTAAAAAAAAAATAAGCCAAATATATTGAAGATCTCTCAACAATGAAAGAAAAACATGGTATATATTATTCTTCACAATGAAAGAAAAATTAATTTAATTTACAACAATAAAAATGTTGTTGTAAATCTTTTATCTTAAAACAAACAATACTTGTAAATATATTTATTTCGTGTACCTCTGAAATGGCTCTAACGATTTGAATTAAATTTTATATATAGAAAAGGTTTTACTTTCTAAGTGTATTTATGTCTTTATCATGTCTTATCATGTCTATGTCTTATCTATGTCGAAGTTTATCTATGTCATATCTTTGTCTAATCAAGTGTCTTTCCTATAAAGACACGATTTTACACAAGAAAACCCATTTTTATACAGCTAATTATTAAAGTCCTAGAAATGGCACCACCAATCCAAGCAGAACCTAAACAAACCAAGGTAAACATCCGAACTTCAGTTAAAATCTTATAACTTTAAACAAGCTTGTATATATAATGCCGCATTGAAGAAAGACAGTCGAATCTCCATGACCGAATGGTCATGGCACTGGTCTCATAATTAAGAAACCTTAAGTTCAAATCCCGCTAGCGACAAAGCGATTCATAGTATGTGTAAATATTTAATCCCTTGATTTTATGTTTTCTTTTATTTTATGTTCCTGAAGATAGTGGACATTTCTTTAGTTTACCAGACAAGTGTTCTGGACTTTTCTTACTGTCTCCAGAAGAGTATTCTGGAACTTTCCCTGCTAGTATAAAAGCAGAAGATTTGTCAGTCACTGTATTCTCAGTTCAGAGTTCAGTTAATAAATTAGTTTAGCTCTATTTCTTGTGTGTGTGTGTTTGTGTGTATGTCTCTCTCTGTGTGTGTGTGTGTGTGTGTATATCATTGAGTTCTATACCATAGTATCTACGGGACAATATATATATATATATATATATGTAAGTTCAGAAGTGTAAGTTTCAGAGTGTAAGTTCAGAAATATTAGATAAACTGTAAAATGAATACTATAATATACCAGATTGTTTCGAGTAACTTGTTAATTTAAGTACATTTATGATTTTTTTTATTTAAATAATAAATAATATGTAGATAAAATTGAGAGATATTCACATGTAAACATGTAATCAGTATGTGATTCGTATCTAAATGTTTTCTCTGAAAAAACTTGATCTTACAAGACAAAGCAAAATAAAAAAGTACTGAGCTAAACTCTGTTTTCCTGGTACTACAAATTATAATTATATATAAAGTTCATTAAATGTAAATAAAGATTTATAGTAACTATAACTGAAAAGATGTATATTTTTTAATTTTCTGATATGTAAAATTGATTTTTGTGTTATAATATTTATGGGTATTTCCATAGAAAAATGAAAAAAAAAAGTCCTCTTAATTTTTAATTCAAATTTTAAACAACAAGATTCGCTCCTAGAAGCTCTTTCTCCTTCTTCGCTGAAGTTTTAACAAAATAAATAAATGAATTCGAAGTTTTTCTATGGAGTTCAGGGTATGAAGTTCCTATGAAGTGCAGGGTGATTCATAAAGAAGTATAAGTCGCTCTCTTTCGGCGTCTTGCCAACTTCTGTTTTATGAGAATAGAATAATAATTAGCTTATATTACGCAAATTCTCATTCTATCCAGTGTCAATGTATTTTTTTTGTTAATCAGATAGCCATTAATTTCAATCTGATTGTAATGATTTGTTTTTATTTGAATGTTTATAAACATTATTTTGGTAAGGGATCACAAACCTCTCATTTACATTGTTTCATATGTTAGATTGCAGCAAACATTATTAGAGTGAGGTCTGCTGCTTCATAATATACTCGCTTCTTTCGAAAATTATTGCACATTTTCTTTCAGCATTACTTTCATTTCGATTTCGGCATTAGATTTCCGCAGGAAATGCGGGTTTCAGCAATTTCGTAATCAAATTTTATGTTTCTTGAGATCGATTATTTCTGATTCATGTCAAGATTCTGCAATATTTATATATTTGAAGCTCCTTTTGTATAAATTTATTCAATTTAATGTCAATCATTTTACTTCTCATTGCTTATTTAAGAATCTCAACTTTTCTTGCTTCAAAATGATTTCATTCATTAGTTTGAGTGCTCGAAAGCAATATGGATAAAGAAGATTCTTTTGCAAGAAACAACGCTTTTAATGTTGCTTGATCGCTTCTGCCATGCATTACAAATAGTTTTTTAATTGTTTAAGAACTATGCTAATGTAATCGAGAACTTTGTTAATTAATTTTTGCTGCTTAATATAATGCCACACTCTCTTTATATCTAATATCAAGATAAAAACCTTTTTGCCGGGTACATCTTAACATGTTTTCTAATAATTTTTTAATCAGGAACAACAACGCGGTCATGCATTTAACATGAACAAAGAAATAAAGAGAATAGCAATAAAAATTGTTAATTTGTTAAAGAGGGAAAGTGACGTTTAAGCGAACCTTTCTACCCTCCGTATCATATAAATGAAGTACAGGGTGATTCATTAAGAAGTATACGGTTTCAATGAACTATAATTCAAGACCAATATTAGATATTATATATAAGTCCGCTGTAATAAAATTGTATGAGTTTATTTTCAGTTTTGTTAGGAATGCTCTATGCTTTACTTCTTAAGAGTCTGTAGTGAAAGCTTATAAGCCATTTAAATGCTACGCTACACGAGTAATTGCTTTTGTATTGTGGTCATGTTACTTGGCTGTGAACAACAAGGTACCAGGTTCTATACTCGCTCATAACAATCTTCCACAAGTCCGTATACGTTTTTTTGGAGACTGCACGAAACAAATTTATCTTAGGTAAATCTCGTATGTGTTGTACTGTGAATTCGTGATTCTCTCTTCCCCAATAGGGAATATTGTGCTTGTGTACCTTTGCATTGACATGGAAATTTGTTTCATTAATGAAAACTAAGTGATCTGCAAAATCATCGTTTTCAAAACGAAGCTGCATATCATCAATTCAAAAGCATCACAAAATTCAAAGCGCATTTGTTTGTCAAAGTCATTTAGATTTTGCAAAGACGCAACCTATAAAAAATCAATATTTTTAAAATGACTTCTCAGATACAGTTCCTGGATCAAGAAAACATTTAAAACCGCTAAATAAGTCCTGTTCTAAAGATTTTTACTTTCTCATTTGACTGTAATTGTGAAATAATTCTACCTCCAGATATTTATCGTGGTATAGAACACACCTTCTCCAAAAAGTACATCTCTGAGAACAAGATGAGAAGGGAAGATCTGGCACGTGGTCTTTGCATCTAAACTGTAGTTCGTTTTCAAATCTTAAACGAAATTCATCAAATGGAAATCTGATTGACTGCCTGTCGTAAGTCTGGGAGCATAAAACTCGGAAAATGCTCGAGCTAATGAATTTTTGATATTTGCTATACGATTGTATCGCTAAGATTTTTATTTGCTTGGATATTTTATAATTCTATTAAAGGATGGATTATACAGAAAAAAATAGTTGATGCAAATTTCTGATCGATGTTAGTATTATTTTTCGGAAAATGTATTTGATTCTGAGAAAATGGTGGGCAGGAGAATTATCTAAAAATGACTGCAGGTACTTTTCTATTTGAATTCATAGAAAGAGAAAATTAATGCACAAAAAGGAAATTTATATAATTAAATAGAAATTTTTTTAAATCTTAAGATAATACAAAAAGCATTTTTATAAGATAGTTATTTTAAAAGATCTGAGTATCAATTTTCTTAGTTAAGTCATAACGATTACGGCTAGACTTAAGATTAATATAAGGGCGTCAAAATTGAAAAGATTTGGGGTGATTTCTCACCATATATAAAAGTGACAATTTTTGATCGCAATTTTAAAAGCTGCTTGTTATCTTTTCTGATATACTCCCAGAATTGCAGACTTTTAGAGAATTTTTGGACGATTGGCACGGTTTTGATGTGCTTGGCGAGAAACCGTACATGAATCTTAAATCTTACCACGATTATTTATCTGGCAATGGTTAAGCCTAATTTTGCACTTTAACTTTTTGTCTGAAGCCTATTTCTTGATTTCTTTTATATCTTCTTTTCTCTGACTGAATGTCCGCTTTGGTGACATGGTGAACTATATTCATAACACATTTAATAATAATTTGCAACTACATTAATTAGCTAGCTGAGGCGTTTGATTCTGTGCAACTGCAAACATTTTCAGAGAATGAAATAGTCCGAAATTCGTATGATATTCTGTTTATATTTGACTGTTGCCATTTTACAAGTAGTAATAAGCTCGATTACTGTGCCTCATACGTTAGTGCTTTATATAGAGTGAGTGAGTGAGTATTATACTAGCGCAAGATCCATTCTCTGGATAAACTGCGCCGCAATTAGATGAAAGCTTTAGCGTTATATCTTAAAACTATGTGTAAAATATTTACAATCCGATATTAAAAACAATTATAAATTAGGAACAATGATATGCTTTATATAGAGATATGTTAAGCTATGTATTATTATCCTTGAGAATGCTGATTATTAATGATTTATGTAAAACAACTATTATAAGAAAAGTTTTTTACCTCCTAATTTTATATGTAGAAAACGTTTGAAATAGCAGAACGCTTTCAGAAAAGGAGTTTCTTCCAAGAGGATACTTATAGACATACATTTTTTAGACGAATTTTTCTCGAAAAATAAAACAGTTTGAAGTTTTTGCTAAATATTATGCGACGACAAATAGAATCTTAAATGGAATTACAAAACGTTTGCTTGAATTAAAAAAAAAAAAATCCATATTATGCATAAAATGGATTATATATAATCTATTTTATATATATTATATACTTATTTCTGTACAATATATATAAATTATTTTATCCATAATATAATAAATGTATATGTATATGTAATATCAGTTTTAGTGGTACAGATCCATTTAAAAATGGCAAGTAAAAATATACATTGTCAGTAATAAAGATTATGCTCCATAAAATGAGCATAATTAATAAAATATATTCTCTGAATTATATATCCAATATATAACCTTATAGGAATTGCCTCCATATTAAATCTCTGATAATAATGATGATGGTTGTGTCTATGTTTGAGTGCGAAAGAGACTGGCCGTTAAATTAAGAGTTACCAAATATAGTACAGATATATTTTGGGAGGTGGAAATGTAAATATTGGACATGCATTTTTAAATTTATAATTAAACATTTAATTAATTAAAAAATGAAATTTTAATATTTTCTAGCAATAAAATGTAGTTGAGGAAATCTGATTTTTTCTCCAGTTTAAAAATAAAAATTTTCTTTTAAATCTATAAAATTGTCCTGATTTTAATAAGTAAAAAAAAAAAAAAATAATCCTTGTAGCAGTTGCATTACTCTTATCTTCTCTTTTGGATACTAGATGGCGATACCTGATTAGGCCATCCCATATGTCATCCCATAATGCATTGCGATTGTAATTAGAAGGAGATGTGACGCTGAACTGGGTAGCGCGCGTGTGAATGTCTTGTCTTTGTGTTTGTTTTAAGTGTGTGAATGTGATTATTAAAGAAATGTTTCCCACAACATTCGTCCTGTTGCTTCTTGCACAGATCATAATAATCTACATACCACCACATCCTATATTTTTTTTATCGTTGAAAGTTAAGTGAGGAAGATTCTAATTCGTATTTGTGTGAGTTACATAAGAAATATTATTGTATCGTAAAAGTTAAAAAATAATGAAATAATTCGGATATGAATCGAATAATTCTTCTAGTACTATGATGCACAATGAAGAGAATATATGAAATACTGATAAAATAACACAGCTTTAATTCTACACCAATTTAACGCTTAAAATTTTTTTTTGGAGAAATCATGAATATCAAGCTATATATAAGAGATTTAATTGAAAGTAAGTTCCATCAGTATTTTCGGTGAACTAGCTTCTCTCTAAAAGAATCTTGTATTAAAAATTGGGAATTAAATGAAATACAAGTTTAAAGTGAAAATCGTATTAAATTTAATTTCACATTACTTTCTTATCATCAATGGATTTTACTTAGTAGAGTTCTCAAAATAATTTTGAACTCGTGGACTTTTACTGTCGAAATCCGCAACTGAGCTGAGTTTTATTCAGATTTAATGTTGCGGCGACTTTCAAAATTATCCAAGGGCTATGCAGAGGAAGATTTCGTAATATTAACCTTGATCAGATTGTGAGAGCGATACCTGTGACAGCACCCTTCTCTCCAAATATCCGACATGGGTGGGTTATTAACCATTTGTGGAACTGAGTCTCGAATCTGCAATCCGTCGGCAACCAGAAACAAACAGAAAGAAGTACAGTTTCATGAAAGTTTGCTATAAATATCGCTCCTGATATGTTTGTGTGATCGAGAAACAACACTAAGAAATAAAGAGAAAAAAAGAGGGGGAAGGAAATGGCACTCGAACAAACATTTACTTTTGTTAACTTCAATAGAGGGATGGGCATTTGAAAGGGAGTTCGTTGCTCATCTTGACTTCTTCAAAACCTCATAGCTTCAATGGAAGGGAGGGGGGAGTTGGAAGCTGCGGATTCAAGGACTACCACCAAATAATCCGTCTGTCCACTCTCCTAAGAAAGAAGAAACTTTGAAATCTCAGCTCATACACTGTAGGGGAAACGCAAAGGTTTTAATGCTATCTTCTCCCAGAATTGGATGTTTTCTCTGGCCTTCCATTTCTACCCGGGGACAAAGGACATGTTCGCCTTTTTTTAGTCCTTTTTCTGGGAGGGGAAAACGGAAAAAGCAATGATTGGATTTCTTTTATTCTTATAGATGCTTTTTTTCCTCCAAATCACGATGACAGAGTTTTCGCAGAAAGACAAATTGATAATTTTCTTGGCTGTCTCGTTTGTTGACTTGGCTTTTCAATACGCTCTGCTTTTCCTCAAAGCTCTGCTATCTCTCCGTAGGGGTAGTAATGATCAGGGGGTGTGAAGGCAGTCCTCCCTAGCTTCAATAGTTGCCGTGTCTCACTTTGATTTTGTGTAAGCTTATCCTGCTGCTGAGCAATCATCTCTCTATGTTTATCGTGTCTTAATTATAACTTTTGAAACACTAATACGGTATTAAGTTAAAATACGTCTCATAAATTGGTTGAATGGTTGAAATTGAGAGCAGGTTTTAAACGTTCAGTGGTTGAACTTATAAAAACAGTGGAAACAATATTTTGTTAATGTATCAAACAATTTGTGAAAATCGTTTGCATGTGGCATTATTAAATCAAACTGCATGTCAAAAGTATTCAATATGAAAACAAGAACATATAAATACAAATAATATAAATACTCAAAGTAAAGAAAATAAATGAATTATTTGTTAGTTATTTATATTTTATTTCACTAAATAAAATATAATAATGTATTATAAATAAAGCATAAATTATAGTATAAATGTTACCGTTAAAGCTCGAAAGCCGTTAATGGGCAGATTAACTTATTTGCTCCGTTGAAGTGCGGAATTGAAAGTTCGCACCATTTTACTTAGATAATGTACACATTATCTAAATTATCACACATTATCTTTATTTAGATAATGTACACATTATTTGCGTCGGTTGCCAGTGCATAGCATATTTGTTTTCAAATTCGTTTCTGATTGTTATCGCATGAATTCCTGTTGTGACTTTTTTTAAAAGCAGAAAATTCTGCCCCGAGTATGCAAGCAAACACCGAACTGGTGAAAAAAATGAAAAAAAAAAAAAAAAAAAAAAAAAGCTTCTTTACAATTCTCTTTAGCGCAGTTTCAAAATATAACAGTTTTAATAACAAAACGAAAGCACGATTCCATTGTTGGAGCTATAAAGCGAATAAAAGTTTCCAAGGAGAGAGGGAAATCTAAAGATTATCGAATAATTCAAATATATGATGCAAGGCTGTGAAAAACGCCGAATAATTGTTTGGCCCATTGTATTGCAGATTAATGAGTGTCTAGTAGGTAATATGCAGATTATCTGGGTAATTTGAGAAATGAAACAGTCTTCCCCATTTTAACGGATCATCCTAGTTAATGTGAAGATTAGATAGTTAATATGCAGATTGACTGATTTCTGTAGTTTAGTGGTAACATAAATATCCAAAAAATATGCCAATAATATAAAATATAAATACCGATTATGAGCTCATTACTACCTCATCAGTTTTATCTCAATAGGAAATATATATAATTTCAAAGTTATAAAAACATGTAAAATGTTAACCATCAAACTGCCTGCATTAGCTATAGAAATAAGCTTCTGTTTTGGGATGAATCATTTATAAACATAATGCTTTCACTTTCCATCACATTGTAATTAAGAGAATATCATGTATGAAATTGATATTCTTTTTTGATAGTTTTAAAATACTCTAGTTTGTTGTTAGAAATCATTTGTCTTCAATAAAAGTTTTCAAAATATAAAGTGGGAAAAAAGAAATGATTTCAAAATTGTAACAACTAAAAAAATTTGAACAAGAGAATCAAACGTTTCTGATCTAAAATTCCGTATTATATATCCATTGTTCGGTTATTTTAACAAGATAAATTCGATTAGCTGAATATTTATGCCCTCTTCGTCAAATTTCTTTATAAGGAGCGAATTAAATTTGAGAAACGAACTCGGTTATAAAATGTATTTGAACAGGTTATATTTTTAAATACATGGGTTATATTCGCAACACTTTACTTCTGTTAATTCACATAATCTAAGCGTTTACAGATATTTACTTACTGATTCACTGATCCGTTAAATTTGAATTTATAAATTCGGTTCATGTGAATAATGGTAAGTAAGATAATTATTTATATTAATAGCAATAATTATTCAAATAAATATTGTTTTAAAACTCCAATTATTGCGAATACTTATTGGATATTATTAAAGTTAACTATGGTTAATATCAATCATAACCAATAGCATTGATTGTATCAATAACTGTATAGTGATAATAAAAAGTAGTGAGATCCATGTTTCATTTCATATATGTATTATCGATTTATATTATAAAGCAAATATATAGAAATGAGAACTTATTCAAATAGGATATAAAGATTTATAATACACGAAATAATTCGATATCTTATGCATCGCGAAAAAAAATCCCGCAAACTAATAACAAAAATAACTTGAATACCGTAATATATAACATTTCGTTGGCTCTGCTTTGGATTTTATCAATATCTGGTTTTAGCTATCATTTTTCCTGTATTTGTATCCTTTTATTTTTGTATTAGGTCTCTTTGAGTGAATTTTCTTTTTGCCATTCTTTCATGATCGATTTTTAACTCTACCACAAAAAAACTGGTTCTTTGACGTATATTGTTATCAAGATATACCCATGAATATTAATTCAGATTTCTATTTGAAACTATGGAGGATAGTCCAAAGTTTTTGATGTCTGATGTAGAAACCCTTTCATGACAGTTTTAGATGAGTAATTGGGGTCATTATCATATTGGTAGATCCATCTTCATGGCATGTTGTATTTCTCAGTGCTAGGAGCAAAACATTTTCTTTCAAGATAATAGCTAGTTCATTTTTTGCATTGCAGACTTCGTAAATAGTAAATTTCTATTACCTACTTCCGCCTTTGACTCTCATATCACGAAAGAGCTATCTACATAATATTTAATTGATTCATATGAGACTCACGAGGGGGGGGGAGGGTGCAGCTCGTTATTGAGGATGAGGAGCTTCCGGATGGTGATTGGTTCTCTCCATCCTGGTGGGTTCACAAAAAGGAGGGGGTATGGCTTCTCCCATGGATGATGGGGCGTACTTCCCAAGGTAGAAAATTAGGCGAAAATCAAATTAATGTCATTAAAAAATAATTTTGAGAGTCTTTAAGTCTTGTAAAATAGTTGTTTCAGAAAATATGAACACTAATTTCCATAAGCAAATCATAGCAATTACCTATCTACCGATGGTTAAGCCGATATTTGCTCTCTATTGAAATTAATTCATAATTTGAAGCCTATTCCTTGATTCGCACACAGTTTTGTTTGCATTTGAATGTCATTCGGTAATCTATATCTATATTAGAAACGTTTTTAAAACGTTGATAGATTTTTCTCTTCTTGATGCAAATATTCCATCTCTCCTAGATCAGTTCCTATTAGCAATCTATATCAATATCAGTCCCACGGGGGTTAGGGGAGGGAACGCATCTCGTAATTGAGGTGAGAAGATTATGGAATATTGGTTTGGTACTCGCCACTCTTGTGGGTACTCTAAATGGGAACACTACTGGTTGGTTTGGTACACTACTGTGGGTCTGGCTCCTCCCTTCGATGACGGGACGTACTTCTTTAGGGAAGTGTTGTACCGTGGCCGGTGATGTTTTTTAGGACTCAACCACAGTTCACGCTAGTGTTGCTGTTCGGTCCGGTCATTCAGATTTTTCCGTGTGCCTTCCGGTGGGTTGGAGTGGCCAATTATGGGTTAATTGATTCATATCGTTAGTTCTTCATTTGTTCATATTCTTACCTAATTCGATGCACCAAAAATTTCAATTTCTTTCTCCAGTAAAAATGCTTTTTTTTCTCAAAGTATTCAATTGTTGTGACACCTTTTATAGGTTGCAGACACTAGTTCAGTTTTCGAAACGATTTCTTGGACTCTTATAATGTAAGCCATGTTCATTAAGAATTGTTACTTACATTAGTGACGTCTATTGTTTTAACTACAAACTTTTGATGTGTTTTAAGACGTTGTTACAGCAATTGCAGTTGTAATTGTTGTAATTTTTCTTACTACAAAATTTTCACATATGAAATAATAAATTTTCATATTTTCTAAAAACACTTAAAATTTTTGTACTAAATGTATTTGTCGATAATTTTTCGGACAGTACAATGGATTCTTTGAACAAAAATTTAAAGTTTTATATTTGCTTTCAAATTTGCTAATATTTCCCTCGTTTCCGGCTATACTTGATTCCAAAAGGCAACTTTTAACAGTTTTTTTCAAAAAATTATAGAAATTTATACAAGAATAGAAAGCATTCTTAAAATTAATCTTATTTAAAAATTCCATAAGAAAAAAATGATCTGCGAAACTGAAAAAAATTCAAAAGGCATATTTGTCAATGCCTACTTTGTATTGTGTAAAAGTGGATATATATTTTTGGTTAAGTGAATTATTTCTTTTTGTAATTACAATTTGTTTAATATTAACCAAAAGTTTAACTTTTCTTTCTTAACTATCATTGATACAACAGTATGTTTTGATAAGTTTCAATAATATATTTTATATAGAAAAATTGCAGAGGTTTCTTTTTTATCTAATAATTTTATTACCTAATTTTGGGAGATACTGCCTTTCAAATTAACATAAAAGCGTTAACTGTTACGTATAAAAACGCTTGATTGAATTTCATTAGTATAATTCTGTTTTAAAGATAAATTTTACTGCTGTAGAGTAATTTATATATTAAAGTAATTAGTACTGCTTTAAAGTAATTTCCATATTTTTTTGTATTTCATTTGATATTTTACATGTTTATAGCTTTTGTTATCTATAAAATATGAATCCTACACTAGATAATTGCTATTACATATGAATATAAATTTAACAATATATATATCAGTACCTATTTATTTTCTAAACCTCAGAGACTAATAGAGAATATATAAAACTCCTTAGTAAATAAGCCTTCATCGGTATTATTTTATCTTAGTCCTAGGGATGATTCTTTTTCTCTATTTCTATTGCCTGACATTTTCTTTCTGCTTTTCCAACTATTGACACCTTCTGAACGAAAATCAATGAACTCGCAGCTTCCACGGACATACCTTGCAATAATATTGGCATCATCCGGAAAGACGATCTGGATTGTCCAGCAGAGCCCTCAGTGAGTTCCTTTTACTGCATCAGTGATGAGGTGGAGGTAATGGAAGCTTTTGGAGACGGTTGCGAGTTTGATGAGTGGCGCAGACGACGTGCATTTAATGGGCGATTCTGTCACTACGTAATGGCGATTTCATACCCCTTGCTGTGCTGGGACCTGAACCTTTATCGGTAATTTATTGGACATTTTATCGCTGGACCTTCGCTGCAGAGCCACAAGGGAGCGCTTCTGTGCCTATAAAAAAAAGGGTGGCCTCAGTTTTCCATTTTATTCATTTATTTATTTTTTATATGCGCGTGTACTCTGCAACTTGCTGTCCCCGTAAAGTGATACTCTTTGATAGCTAGATTCTCCCTTACATTTTGACGCCCACTCATTTTATCTTCCAAAGACTGCATTATTGATGGCATGACATCTATCTTAAACCTGGATCAGAAGATTCAAAATATTGCATGCAGGTTTTAAAATCATTATTAATTCATGTACAAGTAGAAATAATTATTAATTCATGTACATAAATCGTAATCCACGCTAGTATTTCGTGCACACACTAATTACTACCTTTTTTTAAATAAATACATTTTCTTTCATTAGGAATGATTACAATTTTTCAGTTTTTTTCATTAATTTTGGCAATTTTTTAGTATTTCTACTGATAAATTTCAGAATTAATGGAATAATACTAAACCTTGGATTTCAGTAAATGAAATTTAAGATAACTTTTTTGCTTCTTAATTTTGAGTCGGAATAGTGACGTAACTCTTTGTTTCAATTTGGCATATCTGCGTCCATTGAAGCAGTAAAATTTTTCGAGATCCATTTGGGAAGGCCATTCAAGAACACTTCAAGCAGGCATCATTCTAAACCTGAGAGTGGAAATCTCTTGTACCCCCCCCCCCAATCCGACAGTTTGAGGTCATCCTTCCTCAACCGCCAAATCCAAATGGCCTTATGGTAATCCATTACACCAATTTATCTTTCAATTCATTTGTATCGACAGGAAATCAACATGGGTTGTATATACAATTTCCAGTCTACACCATACCAGTCTTCAATGGTTTTTTTGCATTCATAATGGATTTTGGTTGCTACCACTTCATTGCTATAGTGTGGATTGATTGCGAAAGCTCATCTTTAAGCTGCTTCAGGATTTACTCTTTCCTGTTTACTCCTATTAGCACCTTCTATACAAAAAGGAAGTATTGTAATCCCCGAAAAATTTAACTTTGAGATATTGATGAATGATGTTTTAGACTTCTTTAGGACATTCAGCGGCTTGTTTATCTGTGAACACATTTGTAAATGCAAAGAATAGGGAATTTGGAATGCGGTATATTGTCTTTCCATTTAAGATAATTTACTTCTATCAAGTTTTTCTATCTGAAGGTCTCTTATCCGAGTCTATATGAGCAGTTAACTGAAGAATAAGACTTCTGAAAGTTGTCAGATGCTTTCCTACTAGAATACATACCTGTTAAAAATTTTGGATCAAACTTAGTACCAAAGTGACTGTTTGTTGGTCTATCTATTCGCATGAATAATATCGGATATCTCAAAGAAGTAATTACATTGATAAAGCTTAGTATACCAAAATGACTGCTTGTTGGTCTATCTATTCGCATGAATAATATCCGATATCTCAAAGAAGTAATTACATTGATAAAGCTTAGTATGTGGCCTTGTAAATCAAAATGGTTCTTATATTTCAGATAAGGTTCTCAATTATTCCAATATGCATATTTGGATTCGTCATTATTGAGAAACACACATCATTCCGGATAGTCGAAAAGCAGGTCTTTGATGCCCTATCTTATCATATTTATACATTGTCGATCGATCGGTCAGTGGGGTAATATCCAAAAGTCATATTCGATCTTCTTCATTCTTCGATGAAGCAAAAACCGTTCCATATTATATTAATACACGAAAAAGAAGAGGGAAACATAATTCCACTTTTTAACCGTCTTCTAACCATCAATCATCACATCACACATTTATTGTTGAACAGAAAAAAGAAGTAATGGAGAGCAGTCAATCTAAGTAGAATGATAAATATGGAGAAACTGCGCGCTTGACGAAAAGGTTTAAAGCAATCTCATGACAGTGCATATGATAGCTGGATCTTCCTTTTTAAGTACCACCTCATGCCTGTTAATTAAGTTTTAAAATATTTTCAATCCCATATATAATCATATATATTTAAAATCATAATGTAATCCTATTAATTATTAAACACGTTTCTTGATTAATTTAGAGAACAATTTTATATAAAAGATCATTGATAGGAAAGAAAGGTAAAGGTTTCATAGATCAGTTTCGGTGTAGCTTTTAGTAAGTATTTTAGTCACATTTGGTGATTAATTAGCTTTAAAAGATTAATTGTTGCTAAGAATTTAATTAAATGTTTTGTGTATCTATTGTCCCAATGGTTTTCTCAAAGAAATATTTTCTGTTCACTGTTCTATGCATTTTTCTAATTTTTCGGTCTATATTTTTATATATAAAATTGTACAGAAGAAAAAAGTAGTAGCGTTTAAAAATGAATCTCTAAAAAAATTTCATCATCCCTCAGTTCTAACTTAGGGCTTAATTGTAAGTACTTGTTAAAAAATTATTAAAAGCAGATTTTATATTGAAACCTACTCAATATGAAAAAATAAATAAAATCATCATATCGTAATTACGCAAAGTGAAAAAAAAATCCAATTTAAAATATTAGAAGCAACAATAAAAAAACTATTTTAGTTTCACTTGAACAATAAAAAGGTATATATTATGCTTAACATTTTTTTTTTAAATGAAGGCAGAACAAAATACATGACGATAAAATTGCTATCATTAAAAAGTTCATTTAAGTTCAATTTTTGAATTTTAAAATGACGTAAAAATTATTTTTGTGTTGTAATATTTTCACAATTTGTGATGAAAAAATGTCAGATTTCACTTATTATTTTTTTTTTGAAAAAACACAGCAATATGCATTTTCTTACATTCTAAAGTATAACTGAGCCAAATTTAGTCGCTCTGTCTAATGGTCTATTTTACAGAGTGCCAACACACATATTATTAAAAGAAGAGTTTGCTGCAAAGTAAAAGGATAATGGAATTTTTTCGAATGATTTATTCAAGAATGTAGAGATATTAATTATTGCTATTAATTTGCTTTTTGCCAATAAATAGAATTCGTTGAAGGAGATTGCAATTAGAAAAGCATTTTAGAAATTGCTTAGATTTTAGTTTCATTCTTATTTCAGATATTCATTTTCCATTACACTCCAAACATAATGTAAGACTTTTATTTTATACATTCTTATTATTCATTCCATTTGTATTCTGCATATACTGTATAAATATTTTTTTTTTACTTTCAAATAGTTAATTTCTTTATCCCTTTTAAAAGCCATCTAAATCTGTCATGAAAATGGAAGCATTTGGAGTGCTTGCATACAATAAGAAGTTTTTCCCATTAAAGCGCACAATAAGTGTCAGCCCTTTATTGCTCTTTATTTGGCAATGATTGTTGCTCAAAACAGGGAAAGACAGACTGGGGGGATTATATTCTTGTTGGGTGTAAATTGAACGCCAATGCAATGGATAAATAAATAAATAAAAGTTACTATCGATATGTATAACAAACTCTCATTTATTTATTCATTTATTTAATTAAAAAATCGTTTCAAAATTTCCCTTTGCTAAATAAGCGAAAACAAAAAAAATCTGGGATTCTGAGAAACAGTTTTTATGCTTCAGTAAGACAGTTCTAAGGATTTCTAAGGATTTCCATTTCCATGAATAATGTACTTTTCCCGCAATTATTCCTTCTCTGCTCTTCGTCATTCATTTCGATTTCCAGCATCCATTTCGCAACCAAATACAAGTCCCCGTATAACTAGAAAACTGGATATGTAGTGAGTGCTATTAAATGTTTAGTTGCAAATGCTTGTGCTCTAACAATATGCTTTGAAATGAACGGCCATAATCGCAGAAGCATATACAATGCATACAATGTATGCTTTCCCTTCATCTTATTGTGAAATAGTGCATCCCATTCTATTGGTCAAACTATGGCTTTAATATTTATCAATAAAGCCCAGAAATAAATGGTTGTCTCTTCTCTAATATTTCATTAGATGATATGTTCGCTTTGAGAATGGGTTGCCGTAATTAAATTCAACTAAAAATCCTTAGAATTTTGAAAGTAGCAAAAATCTAAGTATCTACAGATATTTGAATTGTAGCAACATCGAATGATTTAATTTCAACTTGTAATGTTGAGAAGCAATCATTCGATATTAACGTATGAAGGCTTATTTCCGATGTTCTGTTATTCTTAATTTTAGTTTAGTTTAGTTATATTAGCGTCTTGCTTTAAAGCAACACTAGGGCTATTTGGAACCTCGTAATTTTAAATAGCTGTCAGATGACGAGGATGAAACCTGAAATGGCATCCCCTCTCCAATCTTCTACGCCACACCAGCGGAAGTTGAACTCTCAGATGAATTTAGTTCAAATTTGAATTTTTGTAAAAACTATTTGGGAAAGATGACAAATGGTTAGAATTATACTTGAACCGATACTTTTAAAAACAAATACGAGAATATGATACCACTGCTTTTACTATAAAGCAATTTCAACAGATGAGATTGCTTTTAGACCTCCAAACTTTCTTCTGCGATCTGAGTGAAATTTTATTTGGCAATTTCTCAAATTTTTTAATAGTTTCAAAATGAAACAGTTCTCTAGAAGGAATTAGTTTGATTTAGCTACATTAACGTCACGATTTAAAGCATCAATAGGGCTAATTTGAGACGAACCTCGTAATTTTGAACCCCAGTCATATGGCGAAGACGACGTCTGAGCTGGCGTCCCCTCTCCAAGCTTTCAAGCCACGCCGGGGAGAGGCGTTTGGAGCCGACGAATTTGGTTTGTACCTGGCCCGCTTACACGACAGTTCTTCGGTGGAATCGTCTTGAACCTGAAGACCTTCGGTTCCGAGGTCTTACCTCCAGACGACCGCTACTCCCCTGCTCTAGGATGAAGCGTCGTACAAAATTTTTTTCCGACTTTGGGGCCTATGGTACATTCAGATTGCTGTTATGTGTGATTCTGCAAGAAAACACACAATCTCGTGTTGCTTAATGACGTTATTCACACTTAGCGTAATCTGCACCCCTCAAAATCGGGTTATCCTGGTTTTTTGATGAGAATACTTCGATTTATTGCCTATTTAGTGCATGCCTTCAACGAAATAAGAGGCAGTGTTCTTACGTGTTTTGTTTTACACGCGTATATTCGCGCTTTTTGTTTTTCACGCAACTGCTATAAACAGCGCATGTGATACATTAAATCAAATATGATATTAGGTAAAAACGAATCAGTAGTTGGATAATTTAATTTCTTTTATCATTTACTATTAATAAGGCTCCGTAGACACATATATTATTTTTGTTATTAATTAAAATGAATGCATATTCATCTGTAGAGGATACAAATTTAAAAAATATGTAATTAAAATTTCAAAAAAAAATCATTTAAAATTATACATATTGCAAATTTAGTAACTCTAATCCAAGCAGTCTAATGTGTAAAGCCTCAAGGCATCTACGCACAGACAGAAAGACACAAGGACACATATTCAACCTTATTGAATATACTAGCCGCCTTTGGCGATCAGCTGGTTCGCTGAGATTAATGCTTGCTCAAATTATTATATTGATCTCTTAATAGCTTCTTCAGAAAAAGTATCTTCAAATTTTGATAATTAGATCAGTTATACATTAATACTGTTATAGAAGACTTATGCCTTACTGTTCATTGCGCTATTATATCTAATTTTTATCACCTTTCTCAAAATTTAAACTTTAAATGGAAGTGAATGGGATAAAAATTCTTTAAATATAAAATAGTTTTTGCTGAAACCAAATATTCTCTATGAAAATATGAGTATACAGAAAGTAGAATCTTTTAGCATTGAAATCTTATGTGTACTACAAAATATTTTTTATTCATGATATAATACCTCAAAGGATTATTTAATAAAAATTACTCTGATTCATTTTAAATTTTATATTCCAATTTTACTTTCGAAAAGATTTAAATGGCGCACGTAACATCTAACTATATTCCAACCAATAAATGTACTTCTTAAAAGAAATATGGTCTAAATTTTATATAGTTTTTTGATCATATGAATATTAGTCAGTAAATTATTTGTTAAAATCTAACATTTCGACCTTCTACGATTAAATCTCACCGATTTAAGAAATTCTGATTATCGTTATTTTAGGAAATCAACAATTTTATTATTTTATTCCAATCAGCATTGGGGAAACTCCAGGCACAGATTAGTGTGTTTTCTTCAGGTCGGCCGATAAAGAGGTCTAAAAAGGGGCGTTTTTATAAAAGAATTATATTCAAATATTCATAACTCTTTCAGTTATAGTAGCAAGAGTGGAAAGTTTTTTTTATCTAAAATATTAGTGTCTCAAGAATATTTTGTTAAACTTAACTCGTAGAACGAAGAGTCTATGTAAAAATTTAAAATTCGAAATTCATCAAAACGTTTATTGACTCAAACTGCATAAAATATGATTATTTACTTCATCTAGAAAAATTTTCTATTAGAATTGTGTATCTATTTCTAAAGGTTTAAAAATTAGTTGTTGGAATTAATATCATATATAACTATGTTTACCTTAAATAAATCTGAATTATTAAATTCACAGAAAACTTTTACTTACAGTTTTTTTAAAGATAATTTCAGGTTTCATATTTATCTCATTTTGTACAGACACGTGCTGAAAATTGCCATTTTCTGTGTTTAGTTTGTAATAATCATTTTAAATTAAGCTTTTGTCAAAGTTATGACAAAAAGTCTATAAAAGCAGATTTTTCTCTCATGTATAATTAATGTGATTGTATAGGTGAAATTATATTTTTTATTTTGTGCGGATAAGAAAATGTGTCTAAAATATATTTTTAAAAAATTGATTAAAATCAGAAAGAAAAAAAAATTCGGCAAAAATTGATATGGTTGAAAAGATATTTTTGAATTTTAAGATGATATAAAAATCATTTTTATGCTAGAATATTTTCGGTTATCATGGAAAACTATAAATGCGTTTCATTTTTAAGTAATTAAAATTTTTAATTTGCTCCGAAGTGCACATTCACACTCTCCATATGCCAAATTTGACAGCTATAGTTCAGACAGTCTGACTTGGAAAGTGCCAACGCATTCACAATCACACATTCATATGATAATCAAATTTAATTACAAATATTGTATGAATCAAGTGTAGTAACAAATATAGAATAAGTATAGAAATAATCAAATATACAAGTATCTTTTGGTGGCAGCCGAAGCTACGAAAATATTTGTCATAATTAATCTCTATATCTGTTTGAGGTAATTTCATATACATGATTCCATCAAATTGTCAGATATGAAATCCGTGTTAATTTATTTAGGTTATATATGTATTCTGTACATGATGTATTCATCCTGTACATGAGCCTTCCTAATGAAATCTAATTCCATGACATCATAGCACTATATGTAAAAATTCAAATATGCGGATGATCTAAAAAATTTCACTTTAATGTAGTTTTACTTCTTAAATACGTCTTGCTAAACTACACAAACATTAAAAAAATATATTATTTTGGGAGGCTTTAAATATTGGAAGAAAATCATGCAATAAAACGATTTGAAGGTAACAATATAATCTATTGATGGAAAATAGGTGAAAAGTATTTTTTTAATTGACAAAATTTAGAAAAAGTTTCAATGAACGTTAATTAAATATAGTTATTTATTAGTTGTTGTTGTGTTGTGACTTATGGCACTTTACAATACAGCTGTTTATCAGTTTTAATGTAGTATTTAATGTAATAAAATTAATCGTGAAAGTAGCAAGTGCATGGAATTTTGGTATCGCAAGTTCTATTCTACACGTTTATATTTTACAAAATTTTAGAAATCCGTCAGAGGGATGAAATACTATTTTCACTTTCTTTAGTTGAGGTAGCAAGCGTTTTTACTTAAAGTCGCATTCTCTGTCCCGACCGCGCATGGATTGGAATGTTTTCTCCTCGGATAGCAAAAAGACATAAAAAATTCAGTTGGTGCATTCTCTGCTGATTGCTTTCGGAATCGAGGACAACAATTTAATTAAATGGCTCCACCAACCTGCAAGCAAACTCTCCCCTTTACGAGAAGGAGGGCATTTATTGCCTGTTTATGCTCTGAGAGACATTCCATCGCCTATTTGGGAAACAAGCGGACTAATTTCGAATTCATAGCCAATTGAAATTTTTTATTTTTGCTTCAGGAGGAAAAAGGTAAACTGAACTCTCGGCTGTAGTTCGTACTTTATTTCGATTTTTAGACCTTGCTGTTGAGGCCCCTCCCTCCACATTCTTGTCTAGGAGGGGCTCTAAAGAGAATTTCGCTGCCTCGTTTAAATAACAATCGAAACATTTGCTGATCAAAATTGCCTTCAGAAAGCTCATTTGATGAAAATTTACATCTCATTAAGAAAAGAATGCATAA
Organism: Argiope aurantia; assembly: GCA_026543865.1. Classification (NCBI taxonomy): domain Eukaryota; kingdom Metazoa; phylum Arthropoda; class Arachnida; order Araneae; family Araneidae; genus Argiope; species Argiope aurantia. The sequence goes on from JAPMOR010075478.1 coordinate 658,704, forward strand.
TGGATTATTCACGTTTTTTTAAAGGAATATTATATGTAAAAATCCTAGAATAATTCTTATCTTTTTTTCACTATCGCAAGGATCTACTTTGGTCCATATATTGTAAATAATGTGCTGAAAAGTTTAGAGGAAAGTACATTTGCACGAATTGATTCAGCAATGTTCTCATGTATATATATATATATATATAACACTAACGTACTGGCACAGAAATCACGTTTATTACTTCCGTAGAATAGCAAATTCAAATATTAACAAACCATCATATGAATTTTAGACTGCTTCATTCAGTAAATATATTTACAATTGCCTTAAATCCAACATTCGGCCCAGTTAATTAATAGAGCTGCAAAGTATTATTCTGGGGATGTTTTGCCATATCAACAAAATGCTCATTCCGTCAGAGGAAAGAAGATATAAATGTTGTTGTTTATTATGGCACTTGACATGGACAAGCTCTCTGACGAAGTCAGCGATTTTAAGCCAAGGGAGCGTCTCTGGTTTCAGTAGCGCCAACTAGGGCCAAGAGTACGTCTTAGCTGCTCGCGCTTCACATTCGTATGCAAGCGACCCTTTTTACAAGGGGGCACATGCACACATCTCACAGATAGAACAGATGAGGAACAATCATACCCAAACCGGGACTCGAACCCAGGACGCCCAGATTACGGGAAAGACGCGCTACCCCTATGCCAGAACGCCGGCCGAAGATATAAATGAAATAAACAAATAGACAGAAAATTTAATCAAGAGCAAAAATAGGTTGTCTATAACTGTACCGAGGTAAGTAATTGTGGTAAAATTTCACAGTAATTAACGGTTTCTCGACAAGCACATCAAAATCATGCCAATCGCTCAAAAATTCGCCTAAAAATTGACATTCTGGATTGATGCCAGAAATAGTAACAAATGGCTTTTGGCGACTGCAGAAAAATTGCTGATAAATTGCCTCTAAATATTTCAATTTTGGAGAAAGTACATTAATTTTAAGTCTACCCGTATCGTTATGATTTCCCCATGGAAATTGATATTCATATTTTCTAAAACATAGTAATCTTTGTATTATTTTAAGACTCAAATATTTATTTTTTTAATGATATCAATTTTATTTCGGCATGATTTCCCTTTTAAAAGTAATAATAATTTTAGTTCAGTTTGATACAATATTTGAAAAAAATGCTTTAAAATGCTATGAAGGAATTCATACTATACATCGAAACATTCAATCGCGTGTTTTCACCAGTCATTAACTCAGTAGAAGGATTATCACTTCTGTTTTTATTTCGTATTATATATACTTATTAATTTGCAGCATTCTAATTAAATTCATGATTTTCAATCATATCAAATAACATATTAGTCACTTAAGAACCTAAAAATTATAAACTGGTAGAACAAACTGGTCACCAAAAGCGGCTAGTTTATATATATATATTATCATATCATATTGAAAATATCTTAAAATATTATAAAGAATATTTTCTAGTTATTATGTCAGCAAAATTGCGAAAAAATGTAAAAAAAGGCAGGAATAATTGACTTAAGAGAGTAAAAATCAAGGCCAGAGCACGGCGACAGAGACATCGTCGCATGCATGAGAAAGACGAAAGAACCAAAAGAAAAGTAATTGAAAATGAAAGAATATAGAAACCAGATTATTCAAGCTGAAAAACCAATTTTTCGTGCCTTCCTTGAAATAATTATTTAAAGGAATGAAGATGAAATGATTAACAATGCTATTAAAGATGAAAGAATTGGGTATTAAGAGACATTAAATAAGAAAATAAAATTACGAAATAACCAAAGCTTTAATTTAAATTAGAGATGCAATCATAACAAACATTAACATTTCATATCCTTTTGAATATAGAAACTCTGATTTCATTGACAGTTTTGTTACTATTTTACTACGAATGAAATGGAAGCAGTCATTAAATCTGGAAAACACTGATGGCGTCCACTTTCATATGGAAATTGTTGCGTGACTCCTTTTAGTAAATAAGGTTTGGTTTCTAATTATAATTAATTATTGTCTCTGAAAAATATTTTTCCTAATAATATATTATTACAAACAAGGGAGACATAAAAAATGTTAAATTATCGACAAATTTAATTCTTACATAATGTAAAATCTTCTAATATTTTAAATTAAACAATGATATAGATAAAATTATAATATCATTGGTGCTCCCAAAAGTGATATTAATTTTCTTCAAGGATGCTAAATTAAAAACCAAAGTGCCACTCCCATTAAATCCTTCAACTCTGTCCGAGTTGCAACTATTTATAAAATAAAAGATAGAACAATTAATGGGGCATCTTTTATTAATAAAATACACAAGCCCTAATTAATTCTATCAATAGATAGTTTTCTTTCAAACAGATAATAACTAATAAAATTATAATTAAATCCGTTTAAATAAGCTGGTTCAAACTCATGATGTCGATATTATAACACTGACTAAAGCATTGGTATTGAACTCATCAGTAAAAAATTAAGACATCATATCATTTTACCAATATCACAAAACATCAGGTCTTTGAAATATCAGAACAAAATCTGAAATTTATTGCGAATATATCAAAATTAATGAGTTGTTTACTAATAAAAAAGACATGACACAATTCTCAAAATTTTTGCTTAGTTGAAACAGAATTTCATACATAAAGTATTTAAAATATATATGCATCATTTATGATCCTAATAAGTCGTTTCTTCCTCACTAAAGCCTTTGCGGTGCACGACCGTTTAAATTTTAAACTGAAACAAACAAACAAAATTGTAGATAACCTATTTAGATCTACAGGAGTACACAGGATAAGTTTCTTGAAGACTGCACTTATCATTTTGATTTTGGGGTGTTCCATCATCCTATATATAGTTAATACCAAGTGGGCAAAAATTCAGTAAAAACTTTGAAAATTCATAAAACACGTAAAATTAAGCAAAATCAAAAACGGTTTACACATTTAGCATCGATAAGTCAAGAGATTTTTTTAAGCAAGAAGAAAAAGTTTAAAAAAACAGCCGATAGGTGGCGTTTCGTACATAAGTAAAAGAATAGACATGCAAATAACAAAAATAATGTTATCAAATCATTTATTATTGCAATATATGTTCAATATGTCCACAAAAAACTAATTCTGGATCAAGTTGGTTGGTTGGTTAGTTTGGATTTTTTGGCACAAGGGTCATTCCTGGCCATACTGCGCCATCCTTATGGTAAAAAGTAGAGCTTTGTTGATGATTGGAACTTTATATAAAATTAAGTATGCTTATGTGTAAACTAATATAAAATAGCTAAAACAGATTAAGACGAAATATGACATCTTTGTTTTAAAATAATAATAAAAAGAAAATGGAAATTGTTGAAGTTAAATATATGGTAAAAGGTGTATAGCAATTAAAAATTTAAAAATATTTGGATGATAATTCTCTCCCAGCAATTCTGGGAGAGTAACATTTGATGGATGAAAAAAATGGTGGCGATGAGATTCAAAAGCTGGGCATTCAATCAAAATATGACCAACTGTCAATTCGGTGTGACATGAGGAGCACACAGGTGCCCTTTCTCCAAAAAGCAGGTGTTTGTGGGTAATCCGAGTATGTCCAATACGTAGGCGAGATAATTTTACATCAGCTCGACGCATCGGTAAGACTGGCCATGTGTCAATAACAGGTTTAATAGAATGCAATTTATTCTGTGTCTGCATATTCCATGTCTCTTGCCACAGAGTAAAAATCCCATTGGTAATAGATTTCTTTACATCACTGTATGGTATTCTGTGATGTAAAAGAGAAGACGCAGTTTTTGCAGCATGATCCGCCTGCTCATTGTCTGCAATTCCCATATGACTGGGAATCCAGCAAAATAAAATATTAAAGCTTCTATTTTGAAGAGTTTGCAAAAGTCCCAAGATTTCTACTACAACTGGATGTATATGAGTATTCAATTGGGAGAGAAATACCAAAGAACTCATGCTATCTGTATATATACAAAACAGTCTCTAGGGTGAGGATGATATATTCATCAGAGCTTGAGAAAGTGCCACTAATTCGGTTGACAAAACTGAAAAGGATGTATTGAGACAGAAACTGTTTATGTCAGAATCAAAGGCAATTCCGCAACCAACATGCTCGGTTGCCTTTGAACCGTCAGTGAAGACAGGCACAAAAGAAGGATTCTGACTGCGATGAGCACAAAAAATTGGTTGAAAAATCACTGGAGCAGTTGTATCTTTTATGAAACCGCTAAAAGGATTTAAAAAAGAAAAATTGGGAAAATCCCAAGGTGGAAAAGTTTGGAAATCAACAGTCTGAATTTCAGGAAACTGCAAATTTTGAAGTATACTTTTGACTCTCTCAGAAAAGGGAAGAATGTAGGAAGGACGGGCATCATAAATTCTGCGGAGAGTAGCAGGAAGAGTCGTATTTACCACAGGATGTTGTGGAAGAGACAGCGTTCGAAAATGATATTGCATGGAGAGTTTTTTCCTCTCCAGCTCCAAAGGCAACTGATGACAAATGACATAAAGACTCTCCACTGGCGATGTCCGAAAAGCCCCTGAACAAATCCGCAGAGCAGAGTGATGCACGGTATCTAGTCGACGCAGAAGAGTAGATCTGGCTGATCCATATACGAAACACCCGTAGTGAATCCGAGATAAAATGACAGCCTAGCATATACGAAGTAAAGAGGTACGATCGGGACCCCAGGAAGTGCCAGAAAGTACCTTGAGGATATTGAGTGATCTCTCACACTTCTTCCGAAGGTATAAAATATGCGGAAGGAAAGTGAGCTTCTTATCAAAATATACACCCAAAAATCGCACTTCATCAACAACTGGAATCAGGCCATTGCGTATATAGATTGATGGATCAGGGTGAAGGTTTCGTTTTCTGCAAAAATGCATACATTTACTCTTTTCGGCAGAAAGAGTGTGTCCATTTTTCTCGCACCACTTGCTCAATTTGTTAACTGCATTTTGCAGTTGAAGTTCAATTAAACGCATATCACTACCTTCACAAGAGATATGCAGATCGTCAACGTATAAATTTCCCTGCACAGATGGTGGTAAATGATTAAGTATGTCACTAAAATGGATGATAAAAAGCGTAACACTGAGGAGGCTCCCTTGTGGAACACCCTCCTCTTGAATAAAATAATTTAAAATTTCGAATAAAAATTGGAAGATTTCCCCTAAAACCCAAGTTAAAGAGTTTCTGAAGAATTCCGTATCGCCATGTACGGTCATACGCCTTTTCTATATCAAAGAAAATGGAGACAAGTTGGTTTCTACGTACAAAAGCATTGCGGATGTAGGTTTCCAGTTGGACGATATTATCAATTGGGAAGCTCCCCTTACGGAAACCACTCTGCAAGAGCGGAATACATGTCACTTTCTCCAATTCCAAGATTAAACGGACGTTGACCATACGTTCAAGTGTCTTGCAAAGAACACTCGTTAAAGCGATAGGTCTATAGTGCAGAGGATTTTCTGGATCCTTTCCCGGTTTCAGAACGGGAATCACATAAGCATCTTGCCACTGATATGGGTAAGTCTGCTCTTTCCAGATTCTATTAAACAGACACAGAAGACTGGAGAGCGATGATACACTCAAGTGGCGAAGCATACTATAGGTTATTCCATCTGGACCAGGACTAGTATCATGAGCTTGAGACAATGCCCTTCTTAATTCGGTCATCTGCAAATCGCAATTGTACGGACGAAGTTTCCGAGCTTGGAAATCCAAAGTCATTTGCTCCGCGCGATTCTTAATTGCCACGAAATCCGGGCAATATGATTTGGCAGTGGAAACTTGTGCGAAAGTCTGTCCGAGAATATCAGCGACATCTAATGGAGAAGAATATGTTGTACTACCGGATTTTAGGATAGGAAATGAAAAATCCTGATAAACTCCATTTGCAGCTTTTACCTTACTCCATAGTTGTTTGCTTGGAGTGCGATATGTAATTGAGGAAATATATCTTATCCAGCACTCCCTCTGGCTACGTCGTCGAATACGACGAGCAACAGCTCTGGCTCGTTTAAATGCGACAAGGTTTTCCGTCGTCGGGTACCTTCTGAAGACGTTCCATAATTTCTTCTGCTTTTTGCGACTGTCGTGACATGCTTTTTTCCAACAAGGTTTTCGAAATTTTCGTGAACCTGGTGAAATTTTAGGAATGGATTTATTAGCGACGTTAATCAAGACATCAATGATATTTTGCACCGTTTCCGAAATGTGTGTGGTACTGACCATTGCCTGAGTAATATCTGCCAATTTTGTATATACGGATCAGTCTGCTTGCTCGAAAAGGAAATGTTGTGGAGGACGAGTTCCACTATTTCTATTGTCTTGGGAAATAATTAAAGGGAAATGGTCACTACCATAAAGATAATCTCCGACTTTAAATTTCAGCAATGGCAATAACTCAGGAGAGCAAATGGCCAGATCGATGCTATGGAATGTACATGTTGGCTCGTGGAAGTATGTTTTTTCTCCGTTATTCAGTAGGCAGAGATAGTTATTGGCAATATATTGATCAATCTCTCTCCCTCGAGAGTTCGTATTTTCTGAGCCCCAGAAGGTGCTATGTGCATTGAAATCGCCTATTAATAAATATGGTTTAGGAAGCTGGTCTACTATTTTGTTATGTTCTTGCTGACTTATGACATCATGTGGTGACAAGTAGATGCAGCAGACTGTAACCATTGTTCGAGTATGAATTTGCACAGCCACAACCTGCAGGGAAGTGTGTAATATGAGAGGTGTGCTCGGATACAGATTTGATGTTAGAATACAGACTCCTCCCGAATTATGAGATCCAGAGTCTGCATCTTTCCGAACACAATTATAGCCATGCAGTTTTAACGGTATATTTGGCTTCAAGAAAGTTTCTTGGAAGCCAAAGCAAAAGAGATGAAATGTGTTGATAATTGACTTGATGTCTTGTAGTTTTTTTGTTCTAAGACCACCACAATTCCATGAAAGGAAGGTACCCATTAAGAGATAGGTTTTTCTAGAGAGTTTGTAGGAGAGTTTGTAGGAGAGTTGGAGAGATTTCGCAACTCATGTGCAAGTTTTCATCCTCATCGATCGGGACTTTTGGGCAAGTCGCCAAAAATTGACGCAAAGTCTTTGTGAACTAAACCCTTCGTCGCAAGTCCCAAGGTGACGGATTTTTGCGAGGTTGTTTTTTTGAATTTCGATCGTATGTCTTTCTCAGAAAGGCCACGTTTCGAAAGTTTTAACGATAAAGAACTTCGGGATTTTGATGCTGTTCTCTTATGTTTTGAAATTTCAGGTGTAATTGCTGCAGATTGGCTTGATTCGGAGTCAGAAGGTGAAAAAGGTTTTGGTTGTGATGGTGTGGTTTTAATCAAAGGAGAAGTTCTAGCAGCAGATGCATAACTAATATCCGAGATCGGTTTTGAATTTATGACTTTACGTCGTGCTTCCGGGTAAGATATTTGTTCTTTTATTTTGATTGTAATAATTTCTTTTTCTAGCCGCCAGCGTGAGCATAGTCGAGAATAGGCAGCATGATCTCCGTTGCAATTTATGCACTTTTCTGGTGCAGTGCATTGCTTGCTATCATGGCCCTTTTCAGCACAACGGGCGCAAGTGATCGTCCAGTGGCAGTTATTCTGTGAGTGGCCAAAACGCTGGCACTGAAAGCATCGCAAGGGATTTGGGATGTACGATCGAAATGGGAGCTTCATTAATCCAGCATAAATGTATTCTGGTAATTTGGGAGAATGGAAGGTTAAGATATGATGCTTTGTTTCAAAGGATTGTCCATCTCGCCGTATAAAGATGCGGCGGACATGCATTACTCCTTGACTGCTTGATTCATAGGTTATTTTTTCTAATGAAACATTCAACAATTCTCCGCAAGTAATTACACCTTTGGAGTGATTGAGCGATTCTTGGGCAAGGGTAGTAACAGGAATTGCACCTAAAGCTTTGATTTTTAGTATTTGCTGGGCTTGCTGTCGAGAATTAACCTCTACCAGCAATTCACCAGATCTAAGTTTCTTAATGGAGGAGACATCACCAACAGTTGCATTAATGGCCTTCTGAACTAGAAAAGGTGAAACAGTATGAAAGCTCTCGTTATTCTGAGAATTCTTTTCACAATAAAAAAAAGTGTCAAATGGTTTTTGGTTCGTAATTTGTAACTTATGTTGCCCACTGAAGAGACCTTTTTTGTAGCGACCCATGCAAAAGTGAAAAGAGGTTCGGACTCCAAAAGCACCGCCCACCACCGAGCCCAACAGCGGAAGGCAATAACTGGCTCTGAACACTCCCAGCCTCAGCACTTACCTTGGTGCTAGCCGGTGTCTATACGCTCAGGGCCATCTCCAGGAACGTTGACCGCCCTTAGCGCCAAGCCTCAGAGGATGACCCTTTCGCTTGATCCCTAGCAGACTAACCAAATGATTAGGATACCGGTCGATTGATACACCGGGGACCACAATGTACCGCCCTTCTAATGGGTTCCCACGCGCGGCCAACACGTGTTGTTTTTGGCTGTCCATGAGAAGCAAGAAGCAAACAGAGCGGCGACAGCTTCTCATGGAGAGCTCCCTCGACGGCAGGCGAGGGAAGGAAAAAAAAAGCAGAAAGCAGAAGGCGTAGAGGAGTGCGAACAGAAAGGGAGTAAAGATTCCTGGGAACCTCGGGATTGGGACACCCGTACTCACCTATAGTAGGTGAGCCCCTGAGGGGATTCTGGATCATGATCGTAAGTATTTACAATTGCCTGTCTCATTTGCATATTTCCAACTAAGTCATTCATATCAGCGCCATTTGTCGGCTGTTTTTTGAATTAATTTTTTTTATCTTACCTAAAAAAATCCCTTGACTTATCGATGGTAAATCTGCAAACCGTTTTTTATTTTGTTTAATTTTGCGTGTTTTATAAATTTTTAAAGTTTTTACGGACTTTTTGACCACCCGGTATTTTTTACAATGTTATATAAAAGGAACGTTAGCGAAACTCAAAATAAACAGGAAACTCCGTTCAGCTTTAAGTAAAGATGAGCAAGGCTACTGATTAAAAAACAGAAGAAAAAAAAACATAAAATTTCATATGATAAAGTTTGGTCATTTCCAAGAATTTAGACCCTCCGAAACACATTTCTTGAATTTAATACATTTTCCGTGAAAAAGGGAGAAGAACACGGATAAAAGACACAGGTGTCTCCAGCATAGCGTGCCGCCGGGTAGCATGATCGGCGCAGTTTTCAAGCTTATGGAACACCTAATTTTATCCAATGATTATACGCATGCTTCCTCTATAATTTTTTAAAAAAATACATTGAATAAATAGTTTAAGATACAGCCAATAAAATGACAGTGAAGGTATTATTCTAACAATTATTTTTTACTAGAAAAAAATTAACAGAATTCCTTGAAAAAATAGACTTTTACGTAACGTGCTATAGATGGAAATTACGGATCAGCCTGATTTAAATTGATCTATTATTAAAAAAGGAAGGTTAAAAATGAATCTTAAACATATTTTTTCTTCCATTTATAGGTGAATTTAACGATTTTAGAATCTAGCGATTTCAGAAACCATGTAGTGGCGCACTTTGTCGCAAAGGATTAAATGCTATTCAATGGCAAATCTGTAACATTTTTGTGAGAGAATATAGGATCTCAAGATTGAGGGGATTTCTTCGAAATTTCTTTAATAATTAATGAGAATATCCCGTTTTATGACAAAGAAATTTGGTACAGGGAAATGATCAAAGTTTAATCACAAAATTTCATTGCGATTGTAACGGTCATGAACAAATTTTCGTACAAGTACCGATCTTCATCTCGTTAGATACATTTTCTTTTATTTTCCGTTTGTCACTTATCATTTTGAAATATTTTATTTCAAAACTATGCCATAATTTCAAGCTTATGTGTTAATTGCTCATATGGCTACTTGAATTTTTCAGATTATGCGTGTTACTATCCAGCGTAATTCTGCTGTTAATTGGAGTTCCTTGTATTGAGGAATAAAATGTAAATATCTTCCCCTTTATCGTTCACCGCATACCTTATTTTGTTCAAACCAATCAATCACGGAGAAAAGCACGCAGGGCTTCCGTAAATGAAAAAAGACAATATGGATGATTAAATCAGAGGACTCATTTCAGTCAATTTTTATGATACATTACTAAAATGACAAATATTTTTATAGCATAATCTCACATGCTTTCTCCCCTTCAAACTTAAGAAAATCTTGACAAACGGAGAGCCCATTTAAATCATATTTTTACCATATCATTAGTGATCATAAGAAGCACCTACAGCTCAGCACTAAGGTACCATCTGAGGGACATTTTATAAAGTTCTGAATGTGAATTTTAACTTTCATTGAATGAATTATTTGTGGTTATTTCTCTACATCAAGAATTATTTTTCTTAAATTAAAACTAATAAAATTAAAAGCTTATAAAATTAAACTGCTCCTAATCAGCTTTATGAAAGCAGTCTTCCCGACCTATTGGTGTAACATTTGATTGCAAACTCGATTATATGTGAAATCACGCCTTTATAGATATTACTCTGTAGGGAGCACTTATTCTTGGCCACCAATCTGGCGACAAAAATTGCATCGAAAAATATCCTTTTAGTGTTATCGATATTTTTCAACGTATTCCATATTTTATATAAGTTACCAACATTTGTGATTCTCCTCGTTGCTTTCAATTATTAACTACAGATTTAAAAAATGTACCGATATTAGTCGGAGCTTGACTGAAGTTTACCCAATGGAATTTGTTTGCCTTCCTTTCAAAGCTATTATCGATAAGATCCAGAACTCTCCTACTGTTTTCAGCTCCGATACTCATCTTGTGGTGGTCTATTGCAATCACGTCTGCTTCTTTCAGCCCTGGGGGGGGGGGCGAAATCTCTCGTCGACAAACTCTCTCGAATGAGCCCGCTGAGCTGTGAAAGGAGAGAGAAAAAATAAAGCACTACTCCTTTCGAAGCGTTCCATAAAAGAATAACAAACATATCTCACTAGCCCAAAGATCTTTTTATCTCTGTAAAAATCTATCATTGATAAACGTAGGAAGAGTCTACAAAATCGTTCCAGTCAAAGTAAAAATTTCTAGAGTAGGAAAGACCTCAGGAGATAGTAGAAAATAAAAAAATATTATGCTCGTCTTAAACCCGTGGGAGCAAATATGGTTTCACAGCTTAACCCACCTAACATGTAGAGTGTTTACTCACATAGTATTGTGTACCAATATGTATTAAATGTTATATGTGGTAACAATATAATAATGTAAAAATTTTACATAAGAAGTATTGCAGTTATAAAATGATAAATTGCTAAGCAAGATAATATTAAAATATGCATGGCTGGTTCGTGAGTGCTTAACAAACTTAGAAAAACTTAACAAATTTATTTCAGATTCTTTGGAGTTACTCTGCTCAGTAACTCCTTCTTCTCCAAGAGCCAACGCTCGAATGAAAGGTTATTTCCTAACTCTTTAAAATCCAATCACTACAATGCATAAACAGTCTATTTCTAAAATAAGTCAGTTTAAGATTGCAACACAAAATTCAGGTGATAAAAACAATTAAAATGCATGAAAAATCATTTAAATACAAAGCTCCTGTTTAACAGGCTAGGGCATTGCAGATTACCCTACTTACTTTAAAAGTTTCCATTATTTTGTTTATAGACTATAAATATTTAGGTAAATTCCAGAAACATACTTTCCTATTGTCAACAGCTGTTTTGTAAGGTGGTTATCCTTAATGTATATACAGGGTGTCCCACAAGGTATGCAGCGTCTAATATTTACAAAAAAAAAGGATAAATTACATCAAGATAAGTATTATGATGACAAGCTTTTCTCCTTAATTATACTATGACGCTGTATCCACACGTTATACATTACACGTTATTCCACATGTTATACATCAAAATACTCATCTTGACGTTTTCTAGCCGAATCGTATCATCTGCACCGTCTAATATGAGACGCTGCATATCTTGTAGGACACCGTGTATATTCGAATAAAAAAAGTTTATATCTCTTGATTTCAACACAAATTCATATGCCTTTTTAAAATTTTATTAGGAAGCATATTTAAAAAAAATGGGGGAAAGGGAATCTTGTGAACACCAGAACGTAGCAAATAATGTTGCTTCGAAATTTGTTAGCTTATAAATCATCAAACAATGCCAAGGATTTATTTAATATTTAGGATGTCATGTAACGTAATTAAAACACAAGCAATGTTGCTAAATTATTTTCGTACTTATCTATATATAACATAATAAGCACACATTACGTTATATAACTTGATTAAAGCACAAACAATATTGTTATTTCCGCACTTTTCTATATATAACGTAATAAGGACACATTACGTTATATAGCATAGTTAAAACACAAGCAATTCTCTTATTTTCGTACAAAATCAAACGCGATTACAGCAATATAAAAAGAAAGATACAATTAAAGAAAGAAATTCCGTTCTAATTTCCTGTCAATTAATTTATCTTTGAGAAACCCCAGTTTTATTCAATTTAAATTTATATTCTCTGCATTTGATTCTTTTATTTACCATATGTAAGAAATTATAATTCAAAGAAGATACTGTATTCACTGCTGGCAAATAAAGGAGACGAGCAAAAAAGCCCTCTCCGATACAATCAGCATGCGTCGATAACGAATCCGGAAATAGTCTTCTCGGCTGCTATTTCCCGCCACACGAGGATACGAAAGATAAAAGCCTCGTTTATTGGCACGTGAAACAATCTGCCGAAGGAGCTCCGTGCTGTCGCGTTCTGGGCGATATTTTCCGGGATCACGTCCCATTAATAATAGTATTATGTGACTCACTGGTGGCACTTTCTTCTTTGAAGGATGCTGCTATTATTTCTACCTGCCCGAAAATCCCACCGGAAATCCTAGGCAGCATGTCTTTAGGGAGGGCTGCAAATAAAGGGAAGAGTCCATTCAAAAGGCAAATAAAATGTTTGTTCCCAAATATGCGCTGTGCTACCAAACTACTATGTACTTGAGTGGTTATAAATCTCCCCTAAATTGGGGAGGTGCGGTCTGTGAGACCGCATTTTCTTTACGCTCATATTAAATTTTCTAATGAAAGTATTATCATAAAAGTCAGTCAACATATTCTGCAGAATTTTTTTTTCCTTCATATATAAATATGATTTAGAATTTTTTTTTTCAAAATATATTATCACTGAAAAAATTAACATCATTTGAAAATACATTTTCTTCTCAAATTACATGTTACAACAAATAACATTCTTGGAAAAAACATATTACTTTTTACTTTTTAAATCGTATTTGTTCGGTGTACAAAGATATATAGAAAACAATTCTAGCGTGAGAGCAGCGCCATGCATTTCTTGTAAAAAGAGAAGAGCAAACTATCTGTTAGCAATTCAGTTCGTTCTTGACTGTTGATGTGTTCTTAATATGGGCCCTACCTTACCTCAGGGTGCTTTACCGATAAAACTGTTCTACTCTACACAGTGTAATGCCGTGATTGCTCTTAAGCAAACCTGTATGTCTTAAAAATCATAAGAAAGGCTGTTGTGAACATCGAAACTGACAGTTGACACTCAGCAGTGGAGAACGTCATACACCATATGCATTATGTTGTACACAGGGAAGGCCAGAACACTGTTGTTTGTTGTTGTTTCTTATGGCACTTGCCACGGACAAGCCCACTGTTACAAAGACAGCGATTTAAGTCGGAGGGGGAGCGTCTCTTGTTTTTATAGTAGCGCCAACTAGGGCCAAGAGTACGACTTTGCTACTCACGCATCACTCATTCGCTTGCTCAGCCCCTTTTTACAGGAGGGCACGTTCATACATCTCACAGATAGAACAACGGAAGAACAACCATGCCCAAGCCGGGACGCCCAGATCATGGGAAAGACGCGCTACCCCTATGCCAGGAAGCCGGCGGTCAGAATACTGAAAACGTTATACGGCGTCCAGGGGACCTTAATATTGTTGAATAAAAGAGTATTTCCTATGAGTTCCATGAATTCATTCATGACTACACTCCCACAGCGCTATTACCCCTATCGGCAACTTTTGGTACTATTTTTTTTTCTGCGTAATCTTTCTTTCTATGCTTTCCAAAGTCTATATATGAAATGTGGTTTCATTTCGTTCATTCATTTTATCTGCAGATGCCGTCAAACATGGCAAATTATTTTATGGCCACCCTGTACCTTGTTGTTGGAGTCGTGAATATTAAGTTCATAAAATGTTTAATTGAAATGAAGCATTCTACCTTGCGAATTAGTAGTCCATTCAGAAGAAAAGAGCTACGTGTTTTTCTTATTTAAAATTTTCCTTTTTATTCTCAAATTTTTAAATAGAAGAATACATTACTATGCTATCCACTGTCATAGTGTGTGGTATAGATAACTTTTTTTTTCGAGAGAGACAGGATGTGAAAATATGGCGTTCTCCGCGTTTGCCCGTGGGCTTGCGACGGTGTGGATCGCTTAATCCGACTTTTTTCTTCCATGTTGTATCCGTGTTGCGTTACCGCTCAGGAATTATCTTCCCTCCCGTGAAGCAAATTCATGAATAATGGACATAATCCAGCCTATGCGGGAAAAGATAACATACCAGATAAGAGTATAAAGTGTGAGGAAACTATTTATTTTAAGGAGATTATGATGCCGTACTTTTTTTCCCTCACTTCCTTTCCTCCTGGAAGGATATGAAGCTGATGGCGAGGTTTTTACGATGTTTATCCTCCCGTCGCTTCTGACTTCGAAGAAACGGGAGGGGGATTATAAATTAGAATACGATGGGAGATTTTGTCAGGTTTATTGACATAATAGGCATTAAAACGCCCGCCCCAATCGAAGCGAATCCCTCATTATAAAATGCCTGTTGGTTCGATGCTCATAAATCATTTTCTTTGTCGGTAGTTGTCATCTATGGGATGGATCGAATCTCCATGTTTAACTTCTCGATTACAATGGAATGCATCCGAATCTATAGAAAGAGTTAATGCATGTATGCAATTAAAAAATGGTTATTGAAATTTATATTCTGCGAAATAGGAAATGACTTGAATGGATTATTTTTAAATAAATACGCTGATAATAATGGCTGCAAAATAATCTGTATTATAAATGTGAAGGTGACTCAATAATGCCATGCGATCGACATAGTCGAAAATCAAATTAAACAAACGGCATTTTTGGAAAATGCGTACAATTTATATTTAAAAGTTTTATCTTAAAATAAACAATAATTTACCCAATTATTTGGAAAAACAAAATGGTAAATTTATACTTAACATTTTCAATACATTTATATCTGTAAGTATAATGAAATCAGGAGAAAAATATAAGTTTCCAAATATGAAAAGAAGTTGCAGAATATATAAGAATTATAAATAGATGGTGGGATATTGTTAAACTCCCATTTTCTGGAATTCGTGAAAATAATATATAGAAAAAAAAACAAAAAACAAAAAAAAAACATGGATGTCATCTGAAACCAATTAGAGGTTCAAGTTTTTAAATGGAATTTTGAACTAGTCGGAATCCTAGAGAAATATGGAATGTGATACAGGCATGTTAACATAGGGAACATATTGTGCCCTCTGCATAACAACACTTGCGGTAAAAGAATTAGCTAGATATTGTGAGGAGGAGTTTGGAATGAGCTACATCCTTCCGAAAAAACTTCAAGCCGACAATTTAGAAGCGTAATTTGGCTTATACAGATAAATGGCAGACCACGATATCATGTATCAATCCGACAGGTGTTGGAAAGTGAAAATAAATTATGAATGAACGGCATACAAAAAAATTTCTTTATCGTCAAACAAGCATAGCATTTTTTTAAAGCAAATTTTTTCGGGTAGCAGATAGAGATAACTGGAAATAATTTGTGAATGCGTTATTAATGTTATTGTGAATGTGTTAAAAATGTTATTTCTGAAAAATTGCCCGTATTTACTATTTTGCATACAGAGGAAGATTTGAAAAAATATGAAGATGTTCTGCCATTGATAGCACATAGGGTAGTCATGAAAATCTTGGATATATATGGACCTCTAGCGGCCGGTTCATTCAACCAATGGTGATGAGATTTTCGAGGAATGAACTCGGAATTTTGCGTATATCACCAAAGTGGAGTTCAAGGTTACTGTTATAGGTGCAGAAACTCGAAATTTTCGAATGGCAGAGCTCACTTTTCCTCACTCAAATGCTCAATATGAATGGCATGTTTATCACAAATAAAGGGTTGCGTTATGCACATGCAATAATAGCTCTAAAATGCAAGGGAAAAAAACACGATCGGGAGACACACGTAGGAAATCTGCATATGACAGAGGCAATACACCAATCACAGAACGCCATTGTCCAGGTATTCCTTGTGTAACGCCGATAGAATTCGAGATGGGAATGATGTTTCTTCAGTTCCGTAGTTCGCGATGAAATGACTACTAGAGAAAGTTCGTGGTGAATGGGTAAAACTATTATCAAAATAGGATGATGACGCGGAAGCCTTCCGTGTTTGCCAGCGAAACCATCGCCAAATACGTGACCTAAGTACCTTTAAACTTCTTCTTGGTTTAATAAAGAAATTAAAAAAAACTGATTGCATCTGTGATAGACCGTGATCCGGACTATTAATTGATCATGTGGAAGCTGTTATAGATGTCCTCCACGTAGTCATTTCGACTCTTGCAAATTACAAGAGGAGCAGATCTTGAGTAGCATATACCAGAAAAAACAGTCCTAAGGCTATTGCGTTCTATACTCTGCATGTTTTTTCAATATCGGTACGGACACGTCTGGGATATTTCAAATGTCGATTGTACGTGTGCAATCCTCAAACTTTGCCGGATTTGAAAAGCTCTCAAAATTGAGATTGCAAACATCCCTCATGCTATGTTTCGTTCCGATTTATTATCTATAATATCCCGCATGCAATGTGTAATTGCTTGGGATTTCTCTCATGTAGAAATGTTTCATCCAAATGAAATTTTTCTTGTGGTTGGTAATTTTTTGCTGTTGGTTGTTGTTGTCATGACTAACTAGTTTCTTGCGTCTGTCATATGCGAATTTCCACAGTGCACCCCTAAACGTAGTATTTTTTTTTCTGTCAGAATATGTTTTTTCTGCATGCATAACGCATCCATTTTTTTTTATGATACACGCGTCGTTCTAACGCTTTTAGAGTTTCCGCCTTTTATATTAACTTGTTATGATTCAGAAATTATGTACTGTATTTAAAGATAAATCTTTGAAATGATCAAATCTAAAGCCTTTAACAACAGAGGCAAATTTTAATAGTTTTGCGAATAAAGAACAACTACACGAATAGGACCAAAACGTCTTTCAGGACAAAAATTAGAATATGTTTAAAGAATAGTAGTTTCGTCAGCAGTTAATTCCTTACAGAATAGTTATTGTAAGAAATTTAGGCCAGTAGAAAAGATCTTCTACAGTTGGAAAGAAAACGACATTTGAAAAATGTGTTAAAGTTATTTCGAACCAAAAATAGTGATAAAATATATGTGTAAATGGCAGTCATAAAAATCTCTTTTAATGTTTCAAAGTTTCAATCCATATTTTTTGAAGTGTCAATAGTTTTCATTGAATATTGATTTTATTGCTTCTTTGGAGCTGACACCACCGCAAATGCTTATAAAATCATTTTTAAATTCATCATCAATTTTTTTATTCATTTTTTCGGAATAAATTCTTTTATATGGAATGGATATACACCTACTAGGAAACCTGCCCAGCAAATATTGCAAAAGAAAACAACCGCATTTGCCAAACGCCGAAGCCCTTGGGTTTAGGTTTAGTTATATTAACGTCCCGTTTAAAGCAACACTTGGGCTATTTTAGGACGGACCTCGTAATTTTGAACCGCGGTCAGATGACGATGACGACATCTGAGCTGGCACCCCCTCTCCACACCACACCACCAGCGGGAGGACGTTTGGTCATGACGGATTTAACGTGCAACTGACCCTCTTACACGACGGTTCTTCGGTGGAATCGGGTCTCGAACCTGAAAACTTCCGGTTCCGAAGCCGAGACCGTACCACCAGGCCACCGCGGCCCTACCGAACCCCTTGGGTGATGTGAAAAGCGGTTGCATTTTAATTCTTATGTATTTCTGCATTATATGTTTCTTGAATTATGTTACATAGATAGATATGAAATGATATTAACAAGTGGAAAGTAAATATCTGAACGTCATAAGCATACAGTCTTAACGTTAAAGACAGGAAGTGCAATGTTTCGTTGTGCCAACACGGGAGATTGCAAAAGCGGTGTTTATAAGTAGTTGTTATTGATATACTATTTCTCAACCCTAGCCGAAATTGATAGCTGATGCTAATAAGTTTCCAAATTGAGATCTCGCTTTTGCATAAGAAGTAGTGGCTTTGATTTTGACAGCATTTGAAGAAAGTTTGAGAAAAGAAAAATCCGTTCAATCAATTCATTTCTTTTCAATGAATTTAATTAGAGAATATAAAATTGAAGAAAGTTCAGATTTTCAAATAAAACCGAATTAAAAGCTAAGATTTTGGAATTCAAAAGATGATTGCCATAAAACTGACAACAAGTAGTTATAACCCTTGATTCGGGATGCATTGGCTACATCTCTGTAGAATATATTGAAACAGACTTATTTGAGTACAATTTTCAAATTCATGACTTATTTAACTCGCTATGCGACTCTAAACCTTTTAACTGCCGGCATTTTATAATTTCAGAGCAGGGAAGATTCTGGAACAATCAAGCATATTTCAGCTACTATTGGCTCTATCGTCGAAGATTCTAATATCATCTATTTTATCGCCAAAGTCGCTAAGCCCGGAGATCACTGTTTCGGCATCCGATCAGCATCCAACAAAGCTGATCGTAAAACCGTCTTTACTATGATGGAATTAACTGTGCTGGGAAGTAAAATTACAGATTCTTAACAGTATAAATGTTAAAAGATGGCAGGAAACAAAGATACCAATGTACGTTATATCTTACGATAAATATAATTCGGATCTTATGCCTTTTATATTCAAGCAGTAGCCTATGTTTCATCATTATTTAGAAAAAAAAATTCTATTGAATTTTAATTAATAATAATTTTAATTTCAATGGAAGCTTCATCAATTATTTAGGGACGATCATCCAAGTCTATTCAATTTCCGAAGACCCATAACATTTCGCATCCCAAGTTAACTCACCTGTAGAAATCTTAGTGTTCAATAGGTTGATAAAGATTTTAATATGTTTGAAAATAAAAAAGTTACTTTAAAAAAAATCAGAAAATGAAAAAAAAAAATGCTACTTATATAAAAACGTATGTAGAAAAATTAACTTATATTTATATAAAAAAACTGTAGAGCTGAACTATATTGAAGATCTTATTCTAATTCAGCCTAAGTATAAAAAAATCAGCACTCATCATTATTCCAATGAAAGCATGCATTGATAAAATACTAAAAGTTGGATAAGTTCTTATTTTTATATATGTAGTCTGTTTAGAGAAAGATAAAAAAAAATACATTTACAGATTAAAAAAACAACAACAATAATATTTGCTTTGTTTGCTACAATATGGGTTAAGACAGTGCCATTTTCCAAAACCCTAATGTATGTTATCGGAGTCGCACAAATTTTATTTATCAGAAACGAAGATAAATCTTCCGAAAGGGTAAACAAACGGACTGCTTAAGCGAATTCGGGATGCCAGAGACAGGACTGACAGCTGCTCTGAATGGGAGAGAGGATTTGGCAGAATTATTCGTCCTCTCTCTTTTCGATGATGGATTCAGCAGATTCGGAATGAATGGCGGAAAATTTTCATTTTTCTCACTGTCAAAGTGTGTCTGTTGGATAAATATTCCATTCGATTTTTTTTGAAATAAAAGTTCATTTTTCAGTGGCTTGAATTCATTTAGCTTCTAGTCACTTG
Organism: Argiope aurantia; assembly: GCA_026543865.1. Taxonomy (NCBI): domain Eukaryota; kingdom Metazoa; phylum Arthropoda; class Arachnida; order Araneae; family Araneidae; genus Argiope; species Argiope aurantia. Next base: position 678,690 of record JAPMOR010075478.1, read on the forward strand.
AGAGATCACTTATCATGTAGAGGGAAAAACTCTCTTGATTTAGAGATCTGGTTTATCTTGAATTACAGTTCAAATGATTTGAGGGTAGAAAATAACACTGGCATTTAAAAGATTTGAATGAATTTTTGTTTCCCTTCCTCCAAATATGGATTATGGTCGCTGGACATTTGTTTGATTCGTAAATTGATAAGATTAAGTCGTCACTTGATAAGTTTAAGATTTCTGCAAAAAATTTTGATGCGGAAGACTGTGTCATGAATCTTTTTGAAACTACTGAAACATGTTATTTCCCAATCAAATGTAGATATTTACTGTCAATACAAGATTTCTTGATTTTATTTCAAATATATGCAATGTACCTTAAATTAAAGACTATTTTTCGAAACTTTATAACGATTTGGCATAAAAATTAATTCAATTAGCATATCATTGAATTTATAACAATTATTATTTATTTCGCCAAATCAAATTTGTTATTTCCCTGAGTATTAAAACATCTGAGCTGGTCGTAACTTTGGACCACATTAAAAATATATATAATTTTTTTTTTCAGTTTTATCCTACCATGACAAAAAATTTGATCTCTAGAATTATTAATAACCTAATCTGCATCATTTATTTTTGTTTAAAACAAGCTGTCTCAATAGAGATTTAAAATTGATTACATAATTTAAAAATATCTTTTAAATACATTTTAACTGTTAAATATCAGCATCAATATATGTCATATTTTTTCTTGCAATTATAATATTACGAAATTTCTGCCGGGGTTCGTTTAGATAGTGGAAGTGATATGGTGTAAAGAACGCTCAATCAGCAGGCGGCAGTAGAAAATAAAACAACGACGTTTATTTACACGAAGTCATACAGGACAGCACAAAAGCGACAACTATATACAGCATAAAAAACGATTATCTTCAGCCGCGACGTACAGCATACAACCAGAATCTACTGCAGACAGTAGCGCACAGCTCAGTTCAGCACTAGCTTGACTCCGTTGATTCCGACTACGATTCTCGACTACTACTTCGACGATTCCGTCGTCTCTCGACACCTCTGACTCCGCTGCTCTCGAACTCCCCTGTCGTCTACCTTCCGCTGGCAGCTGCGGCTGCTTCCTTTTATAGGTCTCGGGAAGCGGGGAGAGAAGCCTCTCAACCAATCAGGAACATTCCAGGCGTATCTCGGTTCCTACTGGACGGATCGGGAAAATTCTCAAAGTTTCGGGTATAATCTATTATGGCGCCAAAGTCACCAAATTGGTCACCAAGTCACCAAATGGTCGCCAAGCTCTGGGACCTCCGACGCGCCACCTGGACTCTGCCCCATTCAGATGACTGTGAAACTTTCTTTCTGTTGATGGAACAAACTATGTTGGGAAGCCGAATTGCAGGTTTGTAACAATATATTTGCAAATTGAAAGAAATTTTAACACTGAGTTTTAATTTTATAAAATCTGTTGGAATTGGACAAAGATTATTCCTTTCGATGTTCGATTTAGTGCTTAGTACCGAAAGGACCGAGTGTGCGGCACCTTTTTGGGGTGGCAAAATTTCAAAATAAATAATAATGATTTCAGAATAAATAATAATGCAATCAGAATTTAAAATTTCAACCCATTCTTTATATATTTTTGTTGTATCTACAATTCAGATTGATTAAAAAGAGCGCAGATGAAGGAAGCAGAGAGTCTCCTTTATTTAAAAGAATATATCTCGCTCGTTCAAAAGATTGACAGCACTATCTGAACGTTTGATATAAAAAGACTCTTTGCGAAACCAAATTTGACTATACATGGCCTTGGAGAAAATGAAACTAGTGCTAATTGAGGCAATTTTTTAGAATTGGTTTATTGAATTTGCAAAATATGACCTTGTGTTTTGTGAACATCTTATAAGACCTAAAGTGGGTAGCAAAATTATAATCGGTTACATAAATCACAAGAAATTCTAAAGGAATTTGTTGCCTTTTCAGAAATGAAATGAGCCAGCACTTTATTACGCAGGTAAAGAACATTAAAATATTTTTCAGTTATATTCGGCAGCAATCCAGACGTTTCTCACAATAATAAAGAAAACCAGATGTTAAGATATATAGTGTTTGAAAATTCGGAAGTGTAAGTAGGGAAATCTTCTATAGAATCTGAAAATATTTAGAAAAAATAAAACTGCTGAAAGATTTTTCAAACAAATGTTTGAGCAAACTTAAAGTTTATAATCTTTTTTGAACTGAAAAATGTTTGGAAGTTATCACAAAAAAATATACTTCGATTTAGCTTAATTTTTAAATAATTAAATTTCTAATTAAAATTTCCAAAATCTCACTGCAGATGCACATTCACACCCTTTAAATTATGTTTATGCCAAGTTTGATAGCATTAGATCAAACGCTCTGGCCTGTAAAGAGCCAACATACATACATAAGTAAACTCAGCACACATATTCATATTTATTATAAAATTAGATAGAAACAAAGATGAAAATAAAAACAAAGAAAAGATAACTAAATCTTGTCCACGCTGTCATAGATGTTGTGTATACATGAATCAGTAATACCGGGTGCGGCATAAATTCGTGAAAACTTCAAAAAATCATAATTAAAAAAGTAATGCTCGAAACAAATTGCGGTTTGCGGGAATATTGTTACGAAATTTCCGGGTTCATTTGGATAGTGGAAGTGATATGGTGTGGAGAACGCTCAATCAGCAGGCGGCAGTAGAAAAAAAAACTACGTTTATTTACACGAAGACACACAGGGCAGCACAAAGACTACACTATATACAGCATAGAGAAGACAATTATCTTTAGCCGCGAGACGTGCACACAGCAGCACACAACAAGACTCTACTGCAGACAGTAGCGCACAGGTTAGTTCAGCACTAGCTTGACTCCGTCGCTGTTCTGCTAATCTCTGGAAGACCAGTTCTTCACCGTCGATTCCGACTACTCCCCGGCAGCTGCAGACTGCCTCCTTTTATAGGCCTTAGGAGGCGGGGCTAGAAGCCTCTCAACCAATCAAGAACATTCGAGGCGTATCTCGGTTCCTAATGGACGGATCGGGAAAATTCTCAAAGTTTCGGGTATAATCTATTTGGGCGCCAAAGTCGCCAAGTTCCTCATGGATGGAATCCTCAAGCCAAAGTGTTTCACTTGACAGCTTCGTTAAGAGGAGATGCCGCCGACATCCTTGAGCAAAGACATGATTTCCAATACAGATGACTGTAAAACAATCTTTCTGATGATGGAACCAACTATGCTGGGAAGCCGCATTACAGATTCGTAACAATATGTTCAGAAAGCCTTTGGATTTTGTTATTTCCATTAAAAAAATGTATTTAAAAATGACCTATAGATGTTGCGCACACGACATACCGAGATGGTTTATGCAAATCAGTATAGCTATAAAACATAAGGCTGGAAATGGATCTGTCATTCGACGCCAGTAGCATGCTTTCGCTACCGGAACGAGCATTAGTTGTTAAACTGTTCTATAAGAGCGGGGAATTCGCGACAAAAGCATTGCGATAGTTACGGACGGTGAATGGAATCAAGGCGAAGAAAAACCCAATTTCATTGAATGGGATACTGAATAGAGTTCGCCGTTTTGAGGAAACAGGAAGATTAGAGTATTGTCCACGAAGTGGCACCCATCAGTCAGCGCTGACCGCGTCCCTATTGTCCAAAGGGTCATGAGAAATGTGGCAGCCGAGACGTCAACGGGGAATTGCAGTGCACGTGAAGCAGGTAAAATAACAAGAATTTCGGAAAGGCCGATCCGACACATTCTGCACGAAATCTTGAAACTGCATCCGTACAAGATAGAGGCATTTCCCCAGTTGTTGCCAGCAAATTGCGAGAAAAGACAAGCCTTTGCAACATAGGTGCTCGCACAAATGAAACGTGACCCAGAATGGTTACTGAACATCATGTAGACAGTTGAATCCCACTTTTCATTGCATCGTGACGTCAATACGCGAAACAGTCGTATCTGGGCGACATCAAACCCTCGTGTGTACATGACCAAAAAACTACATTCTCCGCATGTGACTGTTTCGTGCGGTTTGACTCGTCCTTCATTCTCGGCCCTTTCTTTTTTGAAGAGCGTTGTCCTGTATCCGGTTGGAAAACCGTGCTGTGGCATTTCCAGAAACTCGTCGGTTTTGCAGCTGTATGCTGACTTTCGACAGGTTTAGTTTAGTTATACTAGGGCTATTTTAGGTTGTACCTCATTTTGTTCAGATGACGAGGGCGAAACATGAGCTGGCACCCCCTCTCAAAACTCCTACACCAAACCAAAGGGGTGGGCGTTTGGCCCTGACGGATTTAATGTGCACCATACCCGCTTGCACGACGGTCCTTCTGTGGAACTAGGTAGCTTCATACCTCGTGAACAGAGGTGGCATGTTAAAAAAAATCACTATCAATCCAAAATTAAGAACTGCTAAATTAACTCTTGTATTTAGAAAAGGAATTTAGAACATAATGAGAAAACATGGCTTTCATGCTCGAGTTGCTAAAAAAAACCCGTTTATTAGTAAAGTGAACCATATGAAAATATTGAAATGTGCTAAATGTTATTTAAAAAAAGTTTTGGAAGTTTTTTATTATTCTCAAAAGTAAATTTAATGTTTTTGATTCAAATGAAAAGTAAAAGGTGAGGAGAAGATTTAGCACAGAGCTTAATTCTTAGTGCTAGCTGTAAACGTGTCTGAGAATGCCTAAATAGTTTCGAATATGAAAGTTAAAAGTGACCACAAAATCAACAAATAGACATTATTAAGAGAAATATAAGACAAAGTGCTCAGAAAATAGAAAATTTGGCTAATTTTAAACTTTCTAGATAATTATCTAAATCATACAACTTACATTTGTAAGCTGTCAGCTTTTTTCATTGTCCTATGGTCCTTAAAATGCCAGCACAAAGTCCCGACTTATGGAACATTATTTGGATAATATACAACAACATTTGAATGAAAGTAATATTATAGCAAAAATATTCTAAACGAAAAACTAGTTAAGGCATGGAGAAATATTGATTCCAATCAATGAAAACAATTAATTAATTGAATGTCAAGTAGATTAGAAGAAGTAATAAAAAAAACAAGAGTCGGCTAACAAAATACTAAAATAGTTCTTTCAAGCTGCAAAAATATTTTAGTTAATTAATTTATAAGTGTCCGAATATTTTTTTGAATCAAAAATCTGCTGCAAAAATATTATATAGCATTAATAATATTTTAATTTCTAAATTTAAAAAAAGCTATTTCAGTAGAATATGCATTTTTATATCTTATGGAGTTTAAAGACGAAATTTGTTTTGCAATATATATTTTTAATATATATATTTTTTATTTCATGAAAAATGTATTATTCACCTTGACATCTGAATACTTTTTGAGTGACTGTACGTCAAAAATCAATGAAACATTCTGCAAAGCGTTAAAAAAAAGTAGCATTGGAAACTACATGCTGAATTTTTCACGAAAATAAGTTATAAAAAGTAAGATAAAAATGTTCTCCCTTTCAATTATTTAAAAAAAAAATTGGAACAAATTTTTAAGAAAATTTTTTGCTTGAAGACTAAAGAGAAAAATGGAAATATCTTAAATTATTCCTCCTTGGATAGCAGAAGGCGCATTCGGTCTGAGGTCTGAGCGCTTTCATAAATCAAATCAATCATAAAGCAGTTAATCTGCTGACAACCCTCTGTATAATCATTAACTTTCTGGGTGGAACAAATATTGTGAATACCGTAAAGAGGATTAATAATAATGAAGAACAAAAAAAAAAAGGCTTCATGCACTGCGTCGTCGGTAATCAATCTTGTTTTGTGAGCTGAAGCTTAATCATTAGCTCGAACACTAAATTATCGCTCGCTTTTACGTTAAGCGATCGGAAAAATTCTCCTGATTGTTTTATAATTAAGTGGGCAGTGGTTTTGCTAAGCGCTTTAGAGGTCGATCTGGGGGTGTGCAAAAATGAATGCATTTTAATTCGAATAGCTCTTACATATTAGCATTGTTAAGTGGAACGAAAAAGTGGAGTGGGGTTTCCTCGGATTCTGCAAAAGCTGTTCTTGGTCTCTTCCATAAAGAACTTAATTACTCCTTTTTTTGTGCCATCAGTCTGTCATTCTGTTTATTGTAAAGCTGGATAAAGGTATTATTTTCGAAATTCGTCGTATGTGAGATTCTGAAATTGTAGCTACAGAATATAAAAAGCTCATGTTACGAGGATTCTGTTAGAAGTAAAAGCATCGAGAATTTTCATTTTCTTCAATTGCCTACAGATATAAAATGGTGAAATTATTCATGAAATTCGTTAATGATTTCTTTTTACTGCCTCTGATACGAAGTGTTGAGAAAATATTGCAATCGTCAAAAAAACACAAACTCGATATTTTGAAGAATCTGCAGACGTTAGACCTTATTGAATTTGAAAAAATATTTTTGGAAAATGTCTTTCTCTATGTCCGTCTTTCTGTGACAAAGATAGCTGAAAAATGCTTTAAGCTAGACGGATGATACAGTCTTTATATCAGAATTTTAGATTACTATCAAATTTTGAGTAAAATCTATTCAGAGAAAGTCTGTCTGACTATACAAATCAACACAATAACTACAAAATGAATAGAGCTAGACGGATAAAATGGATACACAGAGGCACGTCTATATTATGAGGCAGACATTGCACTCGTTGCATATCTATATTGTGGACACCTATTACATTTCCAGCTAAATCTAAGAAAGAGTTGAAAGTCTGTCGGTCTGTAATTTTAGAGGTATGTAAAAGCGATAACTCAAAAACGCAATGATTTAAATGTATCAAATCTGATATGTGATTTTGTGACTACAAATATAGTTATGTGTGATATTTTGATTTCAATCGTTTGTGAAAAATAACGTTTAAGACATAAATTCTTCTTCATTATAGAATATGCGAGAAAGTTTAGGGGAGTTCACTTCCATTGGCGGACAGTTTTGCACAAAAGACCTTTAATAAAGAGAAAAATTCAGCATCATCGATACTAGGCTAATAATCAAAAACCTGCTGGATTGCGGAGGACTCATGTTTATTCTCAGGGATTTGAAATGATCTCAGTTGATTTATATGGTCCATTTCTATGAACGTCTAGAGGCAAACACTGGATTTTTATTGTTGAAGATTGTACCACGAAACGGAGTTATTCCTGAGTTATTTCCTGTTGTTCAAACCAGTGTTCATGAAAATGCCACAACGTTAATAGAAGAAAATGTTATGAGTTCTGGTATACCAAGAATCATCAGCGACAACGGACCACAGTTCATTAGCTCAGTACTTCAACAAGTTTGTTGTACTCTCAATATGAATCAAAATTTAATTCCAGTTTACTTTCCGCTAGCGAATCCAGTCGGGAGGAAAAACATAATATTAAACCTCGTCTTTCAATCCTTGTAGGAGACGACCATGACAACTGGCATTCGAAACTTTCAGTAATTCTTTTCACTTTGAAAACAACTATTTGTGATACCACAGGTCATATACCTGCCTTCCTACAATTTGGAAGAGAGGTGCTCCCTGTTGACGATGTCGTGCAAAATTTCAAAGCTGTGGTTGATAATGATAGTTTTGTACGAGAAATAACTCCCTACCTTAAGAGATTTGCAAAAATTACTAATGGTATACGAGACCGATTTGAAATAAAACAAGATCAACGTATAGCTAAGGAAATCAATCATACTTTCTAGATTAGCTGGACAATCCCGATTTATAACTTTCTGCTCGGACTTTTGCATTAAATATTCCAGACAAATCGTTTAATTTTCCTAATTTCTCACATAAAAATTTAAAATATTTCTAATTTTTAAATGTGTAAAAAGCGTGTTCCTGAACTAGCTTATGTTTCAGTAAAACTCCCATTTTTCTGCACGATAAAATTTCATAATTTTTTTCTTTGAATATTATTAATTCTCCTTTTGTGTTGTTACGCAATCCTCAGTGGCAAGGAAAAACTAGTATATGTCAGGGTTAGGAAAACAGTTCTTTTTTGTTTTTTAACATCATATCCTGAATAAATTTTCATGATACTCTTATCAATATACGCAGCATTCCGCATTATTGTTATGAAAACCTGTCTGATTAGATTAATTGAACTCAGTGAGGATAATCTAATTTTTTAAGAAATTGTATTTAAAAAAAAATTCAGATTGAGTTCTTAAGCGCAAAATGTTTATTAGAAGCAGTATGAGACAGGCTATTGAATTTAAACTTTCAAAATAAAGTTTCATGCGACACTTAGGATAATGGAAGTAATGATTTTAATATAGCTGAATTAGCAAGACAGCTTAGCATTTACGTTTCAGTAGTTTATTTATCTGTTGAATAGAGAAGATATATTCAAAACTAAATTATAAATGCTTTATAAGTTCCCATGCTTATTTTATATTTCGCTCCCTTGATGGAAATAAAAGACAAAGTTAGCAACATCGTTTAACATAACAAAAGCAGAATGCGATTGTGATTTATATCCCTTCAGAGAGCTTTAAAAAATGTGATCACTTTATTTACAAACTTCCCACACAAATATGAAACCGAAAATTTGCATTTACTTATTTGGAATAGCCTTACAAATAAAGGTTGGATCTAAGATGTTTAAAGCGTAAAATAACTATTCAAATGCCAACGTACGCGAAGGCAGAGCTGTTATAAAAATGG
>JAPMOR010075478.1:695443-741933 GCA_026543865.1 Argiope aurantia
TTGATTTATATATTGATTAATCAGTCTGATTTAGTTGAATCATTGCATAAATTTAATTTTATTATTGATTTATATTTTAAAAAATTCAGCACGATTTACACATTACTGCTGATAGTCTCTATTTATCTCTGGAATCTACAGCCAACCTTACAAGAATTCGTTATTAGCTCCAAGAAATTTCCTGAAAATTAATGGAATATCATTGACAATAAAATCAATCTGAGCAATGTTATTGGTATCAATTCAGTAAAAAAATAACAGAATTCATGTGGCTTATTTCTTACCCTCATTATGCAATAAGCAAATTTTTTCATTTCAATCGGACGTCAATTGTATATATGCTTGTAAAATTTAATAAAAAAATTATTTATCTAAATGCCTTTGAATGCATTAAAAATATTTAGCTAAATAATCTGAGTTTATCCTATGTGGATTATGTACGCTCTCTATTGTGAAATTCTTGAAATTTAAGCTATAATAGTGCTTCCGTTTATTTTACATTGAGCCAAAATAATTCTAGTTTAAAATAAATATTTTTTAAGGATTTGAAAAAAAAGGGATTTTTTTTCTACTTTCTACTAACTGCATTTTTTAAATGTCCAAATATTGAGAGGACGAAGGGGAAAAAAATTCATTGTTTGCTTTTTTTCTTTCTTGTTTACCTTCGCAGTCTCGAAAGAAATTAATCACCAGAAAAAAGAGCAGAAAAACCGATTTTTCCCTTTTCTACGTAACAAAAGGTTCTTTTCTAAAACAGAAGAATCTGAGACTATTTTTGGAAGTCTTTCTGATTGACGATCCAAAAGGGAAGAAGCCGCTGCCGAAGAATATATCGCTTCTGACCACTTGATATTTTGTTTGGACGTGATGCAATCTTCATTTTTTGAAATTTATTTCAGATGCTGATCTCTGAAACAATTCTTGAAGCAAACAGGAAATGCTTATACTGAAGCTGAGTTTCGTTGCACTTTTTTGATGGAAACATTCGCACATGGCATAATTCAAAATGATATAAAATCATACGAATACCGAAAAACGTTAAAAATATATCAAATGAGTTGCGCTTTTTACCTTTTGATATTTTGTAAGAGGTAAAAGGACGTGTTGCAGTAGGAAGGAGTGGTATAGTATGTTTCAGATATTGCAGCGTCCCCCAAGTTTTAAAGCAACACACTATTTGATGTAGACTTCAGAATTTTGAGTGCTAGTTTTTTTGAACATCTGCATAACATAGGCTTTCGTAAGAGATCAGAGATTAGATCGTTTTCTCAAGAGACCCGTTGGAACTAAATTCGGTCATTGTTGTATCATTTTGGATTTATGATCATATACCAAATTTGCTTTAACTTCTCAGTTTACTTTCTTGTATATGAAGTATGTAAAGAAAGTATTGCAATCTTAAAAAAAAATGTAGAATCAAGGTTTTGAAGAATCTCTACGTTTAAGGATTCCCTGAGTCTGGAAAACATATTTTTGGAATTTATCTGTGAATATGATAAGTCAAAAAGATCTTGAACAAGATGGATGGAATTTGACGTATGGACTTACGACCAAATTTGTAGTTTTCATCAATTTTTTTTTACTAAATCCATTCACAGAAAATCTGACTCTCTGTCTGTTTGAGTACAGTTGACGCAAAAAGCTTTATAAATAAAATTCGTTTCATATATTTAGCATCTAATGTGCAGATGCCCATCGAATTTTCAACCGAATCCACAGAAGGGTTGGCTATCTGTCGTACATTCAGAAATATGTAACTCACTTTCAGAAATATGAAATCGCGGTAGCTCAAAAGCGGAATGACAAATTTGGTGTGTAATTTTGTGACTACAAGTCTAGTTTGGTTTTTTCTTTGTTTTTATGTGTTGCGAAAAACGAGTTTAAAACTCAACTTTGATTTTCGTATAATATTAACCACATGCCAGGCATTAATCACCAAAACATCCTCAAAAGATTACATGATAGATTCAGTAAAAATGTTAAATTCACGTCAAAGTTTAATATTTCGTAAGTATCGTACTCCAATGCCTTCACGCAGTTTTGGTCTATGTCAATACACAAACAATTCTTCGAAAAAAGAATTAATTATAGTGTCTCTACTCACATACATACGCATAATGTATTACCGACATTACCATACCGAATTAGAGACACTAAATAACTTGGATTTTAAAGCTTTATCTCTAAACATTATATTTGTTTGAATTTGATTGAAAGGTTTTGGTGCATTTGATTGAAATGTATTTTCTTCAAAATTTCCAAGTTTTGAATGAAAATAAGGTGGGCACTTTATATCAATTATTTTTGCTGAATGGTATGCATCAAGAATGCAATTCATTTCTTACCAAAACTTCTCTGTTGTTGGCAATAGGTTTTTAATGCTCTCTACGCCTGATCTTCAAAAGAAATGACACAGAGTGCGATTTAGAGATCGAGTAGACCAGGGAGACAGTCTACTATCTCTGCTAATTTAGATCCGATCCACCGATATCACTGAAGTAAAGCGATCGATTTATTGATGTAATTTATGTCTAAAGATTATCCGAATGCATCGTGCAGTGATCGGCGATATAATAAAAGTTATTGTCAATAACGGCATATATAAGCTACTGAAAGTTTGACAAAAATCGCTTTACAGCCATGATGTATACAGCGCGGCAAAAGATAACATGCTAAAAGTCTTTGAAGATCGCATTTAAAACCTGAATAGATTTTTCCTTTAGAAATATATTTATTGCAAAGTAAAACCTTGAAAGGTCCCTTTTGATTCGCACTTTACTGAAAGCATAAACTGAAATATTTCAAAATCTCTTTTCAAACTGGAGACATATTGAAATGGCAAAAGTAAGAGTATCTTTCATTTAACTTTATTTGCATAGTGTGATGTGACATAAAGTTCCCAGCAGTAAATAGTTTTCTCAGATTTCAAAATTGGATTATAATGTGGTGTTTATCATGAATAGACCCCATTATATCATCTCTGATGTCATTCACCGCATTTTAATTTATTGCTTATATTTTATGTTTATATGCAAAGCATGACACTTATTAATAAGAAACAGAAATGAATTGAAGAGTCATGTTAAATTATGATGAATCAGAGTTTGCGAACTCTGGTTTCAATCGGATATTTACAGTGGTCACTACTTAGCTGAGACTTTACTATTTTATCCCTCTTTCTTTTTATCTGGAAGGGATTCATTTCCCGACCCGAAACCCAATTGGTAAACTCGTTAGTTGTAAATAAATACAGTGTCTCACAAAAGTGATGGGACATTTGTGCTTTACAAAAGGAAACTGTAATAAAATAAATAAATAAACATGTACAAAAAATTTTTTGTGTGTGTTTCATATTTAAAGTTAGTAACAATTATTACATAGCATACATTTTGTCAAAATATTAAAATATTAATTTAATAAAAATACAATTGTTTAGAACGGAGCAAAAAATGGCTCACATAAGTGATGGGACACTTAATTTTCCATCAAATATTTATCCAAAAATTTTACTTTTTAATAGGTTTTAATATTTTGTTGGATTTCCTTTTACTTTTAAAACACGGTTTAATCCTCTTGGGATGGATTCGACTAATTTTTTTTTGTGATTTATGGAGTGATTTTACCCCATTCTTCTTGAAGCACCGATTTTAATTGTTGTTTTGAAGAAATGATGTGTTGGCGAATTCTTGATTCCAATTCTTGCCAAATATTCTCTATGAGATTTAAGTCTGGAGATTGTGGTGGTGTTTTTATTATTTCAGGACAGTTATACAGCAGCCAGAGTCTAACGTTCAAAGCAGTGTGCTTGGAGTCATTGTCCTGGTAGAATTTAAAATCGTTATGAAGGTTCAATTTTCGTGTTGAAGATTTCAAATTTTGCTTTAAAATGCCAATATACTTGAACTGATCTATTATACTGTCAATAAAAACAAGATTACCAACTCCAGCGGACGACATACACCCCCATACCATAACTCCTCCTCCACTATGTTTTACTGTTGGCACCAAGTTCTGTTTGCGAAATTCTTCCCTGGGTTTTCTCCACAACAAGATTCTACCGTCAGAACCAAATATATTAAATTTACTCTCATCAGCAAATATAACTTTATTCCAGTAATCAGAATTCTTATTTATGTTGGATTTTGCGAAAGCTAATCTGAGTTTTCTATTTTTTTTCCCTTACGAAGAATTTTTTCCTGGCTACTCTACCGTGTTATCCAGCAGATCGAATTACCCTTCTAATAGTCTCAGGATGAACAATTATTCCATATAATGCTTGTAAATCAGCAGCAACTTTAAGAGCACTCTTTCTTGGATTTTTTTTTAATATTTCGAACGATAATTATTCCATTGGATAGCTTTGATGGTCGGCCAGGTCATCGTTTATCCTGAATAATATGATTATTTTTATATCGTTTAATGATATTGAAAAGTGTTGAATGATTCGGCAGTTTTTCTAATAGATTTTCCACGTTCAATATGCAAATTAATAACTAATTTTCGAATTTCAGGCGAAGTTTCTTTTCGTTTAGCATTCATGGCTGCACAGAGCTAAAAAACACAAAAATTCCAAAACAAACTGGAGATAAATACTGCAGACGATTTTATAAATTATTGCCAATTACTTTTAAGTAAAAATAAAACCACCAAAAATATTTTTATTGCTTATTTCAGACGATTTTTGTTGCATATTTAATGGTGTCCCATGGCTTATGTGAGCTATTTTTTGCTCCTTTCTAAACAATTGTATTTTTATTAAATTAATATTCTAATATTTTGACAAAATGTATGTTATGTAATAATTGTTACTAAATTTAAGTAAGAAACACACCCACAAAAGATTTGTACATGTTTTTTAAAATTTATTTTATTACAGTTTCCTTTTGTAAAGTACGAGTGTCCCATCACTTTTGTGAGACACTGTATGTAGTCAAGGAGTATATTCTCTAAATTTCACTTTAATGCACGATATACTGAAATCTTTTTCAGGATCGAATCCGAAGTAAGTCTCCTCCACAACCAGCCTACATCCCACAAGAAAAAGGAAACCCATGAACACAATCACGCGGTTTAGTTGAAGCAAAACGTCCCATTGTCACTAGCACATCAAATTCAGGGTATCGACGCCAAGCTGCAAAATTGTTTCATTTATATAAAGATTATAAAGCACATTCACTTAGAAAACAATTATAAAACAAAGATCCATTTCCGAAGCGCGTTACTTAATTATATCAGCTTTCATAAAGTCTTCTATTGCATTTTCATACATAAATGTGTCCAATTACAAGAAAAATTCAGGAAATTCATTGAATAAAAGACTTCGAATTCAAGGAAGTTAACAGAAATTAAAATTCTTAGTTCCTGTTTGATTTCTAAAAAGCAACTGCAAAACCATGAAGCAGAAATTTATCCCTTTTACACTTCGCAAACAATGAAGCAGTGAGTATTATTCCTATTTTCAGCAAAGGAATTCCCCTTATTATTCTGGGGAGAGAGGAGATTTAAAATTCCACTGATGCATCAATAAGAATCTTTCTTAGGAAGCATATTTCACAGAGAAACAACTTCTTTCGGCCGGAATAAAGACTGATTCCGGTCCGCAGGACAAAAAAGCGAAGTATCAGAGAAGAAGAAATCTCCATATTTTATTAAATTCCACACAGCCAACAATGTTATGTAAATCAATTCTGGCCGAGGGTAGGGGGGAATCCTCAGCCAGAGGTAAAATATGTCCTCGCATAAAAGAAAGCTTCTCGTTGTGGAAATATGTACTCTGAGAGCAAATACCCGCCAGCAGGAAACCGAATTTTGAAGTTGCCAGTGGATTCAATTACGCCAGGGGCCAGAGAGTAGTCTCCATAGTGGCGTATTTGAAAATATATAGTTTCATTTGGGCTATTTGTGCATCAGAGATCCTTGAAAAGGTTTTTTTTTAAAAAAAATAGTTAATTATAAAATGATTTGAAAATAAAAAGGTAGATAAGGTACATGATTGTATGTATATAATGCAACTTACTATTGAATATACTATATTTACTTCAAATTGGTAATTAGCATGGGACATCAAAAGAGGAACATTTTTATGTTGGAGAACAGGGGTTGATAGTTAAACACTTTTTCAAGAATTTTGTCTTTAAGCATCTATTATAAATGCTTTTAGTTTAATCACTTTCATTCCATGAAGATGATATTAAATGAGAATAATCCATCTTGAATTATTCTTAATGAGTAGTTACCTAATCAGGGAATGAAGTAAAAGCTATCCTGAACCAAGGAGGATCCACAAATGACTCTTTGGGTAAATCTTTCATATCTCACCGCTGTTTTGCCTGCTTTAAGATTAAAGGAATAAAGTTATTGTATGACAAAAGTAAGAAAAAATATAGAGATAGTGGTATGTATTTATATTCACACCTTCTTAAATTACATGGCCACATTTTATTTCTATTTTATTCTATTTTATTCAAAATGTATCCAGTTCTTTACATTTAGCTTGCAATTCTAAGCTTTTTAAGAATATCATTAGCTTTTTTGCTGACAGATTGGGGTTTGAATGAAAAGAAATAAGTAGCAATGTTTTACCCTTATTAATAGGGGACGAGATGGTTTGGTGGTTATGTCTCGTCTTCGAAACCGGAGGGCCTCAAGCTCGAGACCCGATTCCGCTGAAGACCCAACTTGCGATCAGCACGGTGCAATCCAAATCCGTAGGAACCAAGCTCCTTAAAACTGCTGTGTCGCTGAAGCTCGGAGAGGGGGATGTTAGCCATTAATAGTGTGTTGATTTTACACCCACACTGCATCCAAGTTTCCCCCTCTGTCTTCGCCTCTCACTCTACAAATCAAAAAGCTGGCTAATTTAGTTTTATTATAATTACAGTTTTGAGAATCTCTATCTTATCGTTCTGTTTCATCTATTAGATCATAGCATTTTTTTATCGTCAGATGATTTGCTAGGGATATTTATTATCTTTAATTTCATTTAATTCATTTAGGTATAAAAGAATTTTTAATTAATTAAAATTTCAAAATCAAATTGCTTACTTTAAACCTCCAATGTTTGTGCCAAATTTGGTAGCTGCAGGTCAAAGGGTTTGGCCTGTAAGGCGCCAAAATATATCCACGCAGGCATCTTAATTATTAGGAGGGATATTAAGAAATTTAAGAACTTCATTTCCATGATGTCACGATGTGTTACTGTAGTTGTCTCATGTATTCTCTGGTTATTGCATACATGAAACTTCTAATGGAAGTCAGTCCCATGGCGTAATGGCCTTAATAAAAATGTAAAGGCAAGGTTCATTTATTTTACAAATTCCGCAGTACTACAATTTAACGTTTTTACACTTATATTAACGTTTACACATATATTAAACAAAATCCTTCTTTGGATTCCAACAATGTGTGAAAGTCATGCAATGAAATAGATGATGAAACAATGAAAAAGAATTAAACTTCAGGGCAACCATGTAAACCATTGTTGAAAATTAAGTAAAAAAATTGTGGAGTAAAAAAATTAACTAACAAAAGTAGTTGCCAAAATTTAATATTAGTATTCAATTGGTACCATAGGACAAGTTTTTAAAGGATATAAAATTCATTTTTCTGTGATAATGTTTTCGGATGTTACATAGGAAAACGCTAAAATTCTGATTAATTTTTAATAAATTATTATTCTAATTAAAATTTCAAAACCAAATCTCACCAATCTAAACCTCTAAAGCAATGTGTGCCAAATTTGGTAACTAAAAGTCAAAGGGCCTGGCTTTTAATGCGCAGTATACATCTTAATTAGCAGTAGAAATATTAAGAAAGTTAGTAAGCCGCATTCTGTTTTACTGTTAAATTAAATGTCAGGTTCTTTGCAAAAATTAAAAATCAAACCTATTTTTTCACATTATTCCGAAATACAGTGAATTCGGATTCATAAATGCAAAAGAAGATACATTTTTTAACATTGAAAATTCTAGAATTTGTTTTCTGAATTTCAGCTAGAGTATTCTTGAGATTTAAAATCTGGAATTTCTTGAAATGATTTTAAACCAAGAGTACTTGACTTTAAGAAAAACATCATTAAATTTTTCATGAAAAGAAGTGAGAAGTCGGTAAATAAATAAATTCCTTAACAATGGAAAGCTACATTATTTTCTGGAAATTACTAAACACTGCTTTATCATAATATAGCGAATTGGGTATTGAAAACTCTAAATTAGTTATTGCATTTAATTGAAAATATTTCTAACCAGAGGTATTTAATATAATTTAATATAACTTTTTAAAAACCTATTCTGTGTAAAACAAAACGTTTACCATTAAGAAATCATCAATCATTGATGTAGAATATTAAATTGATTGGGAAATTTCAGATATTTAATTCTGTCATCTTTGATAGCTAGCTATTTAGCTGGAAATATTCTTATGCTTAGTTCCAATTAAATCAGTAGGGTAACGGTTGATACTCATGATACTGAGAATAACTTTAAACATCAAACTGTAAGATATATCAAAATCTTATTATTTTAATAGACATTATGCCAATATTTATTGACATAATATCTTTACGGCCATATAATGTCTATATGCCATCTAATGGCATAATGTCTATTTTATAAACAGTATGCCAATAAATATCGGCATAATGTCTATAAAAGTCCCGTTGTCTAATGCCAATCCTAGTCTAATGTCTCGTTGCGTTTTATATTATAATAATTACTTTTGTAAAAGTATAAATAATATTAAAAAAAAAGAAATTTCTTTTAAAGATAATAATTATGGACAATACAATGAATCATAATTGATAAAAATTGAACTTCATTTATTCCATTTTTTTCTTTGACACAAAAAGGATTTTAATTAATTTATTATTTTAATAAAAATCTTTTTGTTCGAACTCTTTGTCTTTGTTTATTTTTGTTAAACATTTCGCTATTTTATTTGTGTTCGTCGTTTTGTAACGTAAGATTTTTTACAGCAATTAATATTTTTTTTCTTCTTTTGCTTTTTCTTCCATCAAAATATTATGAGAATAATGCAAGTCTTTTCAGCTTTCCCAATTTCTTGTTTTCTATAGTTATTTTTAGTTCTTTTCTTTTCCATGTTAGCACTATGTATTATTTATACTTTAATATTCCAAAAACGCTGTACGTCAATACGCTAATGACATTAATGAATTCCTGGTTCCATTGCTATAATTTTAATTATTGAATTAATTTTGTATTTTAATTGTTTATTTAATTTCAAAATAATTTAATTTTAAAATTTAATCTAATTTAATAATTAAAATTTATTAATAACAATTGCGTTTTATAGTCGTCAAGCTACTAAATTTTTATTATAAGCTCCATTTTTGCATATTAAAACATTTTCAATTCCCAAATTTTTTATTTTTGAAGCAAATTCTTTTGTGACATTATCAATCAAAATATGTGTAAAATATTTACTAAACTTTCCTCTAATATTTCGCTTACAAAGATAAGGAAGATGCTTATAAAGATAAGAAGAAAAATTACTCAGGGGAGATATTTAATTGAATGAAGTGCACTGAAAATATAACATTCTTAAACCAACACTGCGACATCATCCTCTAGAACTAAATAAACATGAACAATCTAGAATGTCGAAAGATGTAACAAAAGCAATAAAAGGATAGCTGATGGAGCATATTCTGCTTTTAGAATGATGTTTATTTGTACTTAGTGTAATCCATTTAATAAAACTGATATTTCATTTGCCCATGAAATATGAACTTCAAAGTTGGTTTAAATAAAACTGCGAAAAAAAATGGCAATACAAATTTATGAAGGATAATCCTCCATTATCTTTATTTTATCCATAACCAAATTCCATGCCAAAACTTAGGAGGTTAAATAAATATTGTGTTTATGACTTGTTTGATAAATATGGTTAAAGGAGCACTGATTCTCCGCTAATCTCTGCTAAGTGGGCACCGTTGATAGGGGAGGAAAAGGATTAACAACAATATGTGTACGTTGCATGGATGTTGTTGATGAATTTAATCTCTATTCTTAATAATCAAGCTTGTTTGGATGTTTTAAATCAAGAATCACCGCTGGGAACCACATTTAGATTTTCAGAAAAGGATGGACAATTTTTATCAATATTTGGAGTAGTTCACATTTTTCAAAAATTATAAAAAATTATTAAAAAAAAACGAATGTTAATTATAATGGATTCCGATACAATCTCGTGAACATAACATTACTGTTTTTCCCTGCTGACATAAAACAAGTTGCTTTAGGCTTTGGAAGATCTTTACTTAATTTTTTGCCTGCTATAATAAAGCTTTAACACTTTGGTTACGAACTGGTTACACTGGTAGCACAATTAAATAGGCCAAAGATTCTGAATTGCTGAATGTTGCGGTTATAAATGCTGTTGGCGCGGATATTATTTTGAATAGTTTGAAATATTCTGTCATGTGGTTTCACAATAGATATGTATTTAAAAATGAAGATTACTAGATTGTTACGATATCATTAGAAAATCCCGTGGAACTAACACAAATTAAGACAAGGATGGTTTCTTATTCTTTTCTCTTTTATGAGAACTTCTTTCTGCAGAAAACTCATTCTCAGATTTTGAATTACTCGAAATAAAACTTAACAACACGAAAGTTGACTTGTATAGTAATAACCCCTTTACCGAATCTACAAGACAAAAGTTAAATTCTCCATATTTGACAAATACTAACCAATATATTCGCAAATATAAAACTTAACCCATAAAAATAATGTCTGATTGGTTTCAAAAAGTACTCGAAAAGCTAAAATGGTGCTCAATTCTGGAAAAAAATCAAGAAAGCAATTGCTTTTGCAACATTGATGAAAAAGAATGTGAATATTATATATGTACAAAATGCAAAAGGTGGGTGCAAGATGCATGAGTTGGAGGAAGTAACATTCACGCAATTACTAAATATTTTTATGGCGTAGTTTATTTAAATAATTTAGTTCTTTTTATATGCTTCCTCAACATAAGAAATGGGTGATACGACTTGATACTGGCTTTTTTAGATGCTATAAGTACAGGATTTGTAGATTATATTCTAAAGAGGCATTCTGCAATAAAGCGTTGAAATATTCATAAAAGTTGAGAAAAAGATAAAGCTTAGATCTTTAGTTAGTAAACTTTGGAACTTACAGATTTTTCTCTTTGAAGGATTCAACTTATAGATTATATCATAATGCTGAACCGAAACGGCAGAAAATTTTCATAATGATATTTTAATTATTGTTTTTCGATGGCGACTTAAGATGTACGTTTTTATTCAAAAATTTGAAAAATATAAAATTAATAATTAATTCAAATCAACAAATACTATTTTAAATTTGAAAAGATGCAGTTTTTTTTTTTGTTTAATCATGTAATTTTTTGCCAAGATTGCAGTTTAATTTGCAATTTTAGGCAAAGCATTTTTTTTAGTAAACTAATTATGTTTTACAGATGGATCTGATACTTATCATTTAGAAGCCAAAATTTCAACTGTCCATAATTCGTCCTTAACTTCTTTGAAATGGAAAGATTTGTTTCTCATTTATTCTTTCTAATTTAATTTTTTGAATTTAAGTTAGAAAGCAACTTTTTGCATGAACAAAAATTAAAAAAAAATATTAAGAGCCTTTATTCTGTGACGATAAAAAGATTTCATGCAGCGATAATTATTTCCTTCCTTGAAGCACTGTGCCATGGATTTTTCTCGCAAATTAGAAACAAACAAAGTAGAAGGATTTCTCACTTTTGAAATTTTATACACTCCACTTCCCATCATTATTGTTAGGAAATGTGTTTCTTCAATAATTGAAATAACAATGCTGTTTTGAAATAATAACGCAATAACACCATTTATTATCTGATATTATTGCACTAAACAGAAGTATTATGCTTTGAAACTATAGTTATGATCAGAATCTGTCAGAAAGTATCCACTTACCGTTTCCAAACAAATTAATTTACATAGCAACTCCATAGATAGATAACAGTCAAATAGTCCAGTCATTCCGACTGATTCAGAATTAAATAACTAAAATGTTAGTGGAAAATATCTTTGATCCAATTGCCTTTCCTTCTTTTCTAGGAATCGCTTTCGGGATTCGTAGACATGTTCCGTTACCAAGTGAGTGTTTGTGTTTATTGTGCAGTAATATCAGTTTTGAAATGTGGATATCGACTTGAAAAAAGAAATGATGGAACGATCATAATAAATTGTTTCTAAGAATGAAGTTTTTTTCCTCAGTTTGATGGACAAATAAATGCAATTACTTGTCAAAGTTTAAAATAAAATTACAATAAAAATATTAATCGTTTAATAGCAATTAATTAAGGAAAATATAGGCAGATAATATATGTGTTGCAGAGAATTTTTAATTATTCGTTTTATTGCTCCTTAACTTCAATTTTAGTTCTTAACTTTTATTATTAAATTTAGCAACAAGAGCTGGGAATTTTCCAGAATAATGAATCAAAAATTTATTGAAAGCAGAAAATCGGCACGACACCAATCTGAGTATTTTTTCAACTGCATTCAACTGAGAAGGAGGAATCTTTTTGTTACTCTCGTTTTAAAAGGTTACTCTATGCTTTCATTCGCCCATAATTTAAAGGTAACTGGATTTATTGACAACAAAAAAAGAGACTCATCTTAATCTCAATGCATTTTAAAAGTTTCTCTGTACTTTCATTCGCTCATAATTTAAAGGTAATGAATTTATTGACGATAAAAAAATAAACCCATTTTAATCTCATAACACTTTAAAATTGCTCTATGCTTCCATTCATCCATCATTTAAAGGTAATTGAATTTACTGACAACAAAAAAAGGGCCCATTTTAATCTCATCGCATTTTAAAAGTTGCTCTGTGCTTCCATTCGCCCATAATTTGAAGATAATTGGTTAGTAGCAACAGAAAAGAGACCACATCTCGTCTCGAGTGCTTTGAAACGAAGTAGAATATCGTTTTCTTTACTCCTTTAAATTTCCAGATTTCGAAAGGTACTTTGAGATTTCTCCAATAATCTAAAAGGTAGATTTCTCTAGTAATTCTGTTCGTGAGAGTTCTTTCGTAATCTAAAAGGTAGACTAAGATAATGAATAGTCTGAATGCTTCTAGGCACCGTTGTTCGCATTTTGAAGAAGGTGCTCAGCTGCAACTGCCGAGTTGGGAAGGGTCACAGGAGCCAGACATTCAAACATCTAGTGACTTATGTACTGAAAGTTCTTAAGATGAAGACGGGATGGAACTTGCGGAAACAAAGGGTGTTTTGGAGGTCGGTGGCCTCCACACTCGATAGACTTTACGACTCCCTCAAAGAGGTGAGTTAAGCTTTCGTTATATTAAACTGCAGTTGCACTAATAAGCAGAAAAACTAGAAGATTTTGCGAATTTAAAAAAATCGGTGCAACTTAGATAGAAAAATTTAGGCTATCCCAAATTACACTATGATAAATAAATATAAAAAAATTATTCAGTTATTTGTGAAATCTTTTGTGTGAGTGTAAATTTTATTGTTATTTTTTACGACCATTGCTAATGTATATTAATAAAGTAGTAGCATTAAGGGAGATAAATGAAAGATTGCTGAAGCCAATTTCGAGAAATAAACGATAAAATTGTGATGAATGCTTTCTGAATAATTAATTCAATGTATAAAACTCGGAACATGTATATCAATTTTTGCAGTCCAAAACCTGCCTTAAAAGTGTAAATAAGACATGAGACAATTAAGGAGTGTTACACAGAATGGATTTTTAAAGGTAATGTTCTGCAATATTTGTCTCACAATTTTATAACATGATATTATAACATTATACTCATACTCATTCAAATACACGCTCCAATAGAGAAAGCAATCTCTTTATTCTCTGTATCGCACAATGAAAGTTTCTGTGTCTTTATTCTTTGTTGGAATCTTTATAAGAAGTGACCCTTTTTTTGCAAATTAAAGATAGCACAAACTTAAACGGGTTTTATTTTCAAATAGTTTATGTATATATCTCTTTTCAAAAAATACACTCACAAATTATCATACATAACAAAATAGTAGCGCTAATGTGATCATAATTAGTATTCTTTTATTCTCCTTCATTTAAATTCTACAAAAAAAAATCGAAAAGACAAATGACTTTGGGACTTCTCAATGGATAAATATCTAGTAGGAAGCATTCAAGGCACGTCAAGAATTAGTTTAAATGTGTAATAATATTACGAAATCTTTTTCAAATTATGAATTTGTTGGTTACCTAAAACTGGACCAGATTTTTAAATGCAGTTTATAAAAATGACGAAATATACTTGCCAAATATATATTACTTGTAAAATAAACGAACCTTTTTCAGGCTCAGAATCCGTTGTATTTCTATTCCATGAATGAGGACTTCTCTAGGAACATCGAGAGTCTTTTTCGAGTCTGCAGACTGCAGCGCCCTTTGCCGTTCTTCTTTGTTTTACCACCATGGCAAGTAGTAATTGCACTTTCAAAAATAATTATTAGATTAAACTTCTTAAAGATGGAAAACCATGGATTTCTATATTAAAAATATAATTATTTCAGAAAATATATGTATATGTATATGATCGAATACAACAATGAATAAACCGCACAAGTATTTATTTCGTTTATGGATATGCCTCCGCAATCCACAATGGTACTGTGATTAATCACTTGATTATAGTATAAATTTGTTATGTTGATAAAATTTGTGCTGGTAGAAGTTTCGGGGAGTCATAGAAGCAGAAAGGGAAACCAACGCCAAGGATCTTGCACGATAAAGTTCGATTCACGCAGTGTCAAGGAAAGATGTAATGGCGTTTGTATTTTGTCTTTCTGAGTTTACTCAGGATGGACATCTTCGCCCTGAAACTGTTTATGCCTTCCTAAGAAATGAGCAGTTTGTTCTTCTTCCAGCTGACAGGGGCCAATCTCAAAAATATTATGTATAGGATAATAAAAGATCAGTTAAATTTAACGCTTTTCCCATGCTTTCCTTTCATATATTGACTTAAAGGTTTTTCCAGATATTTCACCTATTTCACCTATACCCTCTTAGGCAAGTATAAAAAAGAGTTTGTTTTTATTGTAAAACAGCAGTTATTTATCTCTTTAAAAATAAGCAGATGCCTAAATGATAACTTGGTTAAATTCGAAGATATGCTAATTCATGAATGCAGGTTTAGAATATACCAGGAGTAAATACTTTGTGAATAAACGGTGGATTTGAATTTAAAATTCAAGATCCTCCGATATTATTTTATTCTTCATGATATTTCTTTATTACCAAAAATACTGCCACTATAAATACAAAACAGTCTGAAATCTAATTCAATTTTTACATAAACCTATTCTGCAAACGAAATCTGTGCACTCTAATATAACCCTAATACTTATTACCTAATATAATATTATGCTAAATTATAACAAACTGTGTTTATTATTTGATCATTTGTTCGTTATTACTGCGACTTAGGAAAGTGAAAAAAGTTCAGAAAATCGCCGAGGGATCCTACGGGGAAATTTACACAGTTGCAACCTACTCGGACAGCTCGGATCGAGTGCTAAAGACCGTAGGTGTGTACGGTAGTCCACGAGACGAACCTCGTCTGTCTCTCGAATTCGATACCGCAGTCAGTGATGCCATCTGCTCTAAGTGAGTGAGCAAAATTTAATAAAATTATTCCTCTAATTCTATATGAACATATCCAGAAACTGTAGACATGCATGTTTTTTCTAATCTCTACAAAACGACTGAATGAAACTACTGTTTTAGCAATTGCAGAATTCACATTTATTCTTATCACACTCCCAATTTCTCAGTGAATTCATATTTGTAATGTATATTTGATCACAAGGGTATTTATGGGATTGTCTGAAAATTTATAAAGAATAAAATGGTTTTTGCACTCCAGGTTTATAAGTTTCGCGTCTATTTTGATTATTTAATATTAAATGCAGCATTTTTTTAACTTTGCATTAAATATTAAAAATAATTAAATATTAAATATTAATTATAGGATCTTATGTCTCATTTAAAGTTAAGCCACCAATGAAAGTTTAATTTGTTCATGAATGACAGAGTCACTTTCTAGAAGGAAACTAGTTGGCTGATAAATTAAAAAATTAAAACAGTATATTATATATTTTTTTTACATTTAAAAAAAAATTCTTTTCGAGGACAAAACTGTTTTACTTCTAAGTAGCTTGGGCTTTTGAATTTTTTTCATTCAACTTAGAGGTCGTGACTTGAACTATCTAACAGGAATATGTGTCTTAACGCAATGAAAATCACAAGATTCAAAGAATCACCGAATCAGTTCATTGATGACAAAACTCTCATCTCGAAAGCATAAAAGGTTTTTTCAAAGCCTTTCTTTTTCGGCGTCGGCCAAATAATAAAAAAAATAAAAGATTTCTCTCTTCCTCAAGTTCACGTGACAGCTCAACAAATTGATTTAACAAGCTTCTTAAAGATGAAGTGTTCAAACTGCCTGCGCCTTGGAACGAATGAGAAAGCATTTTAATTTTCTCGACGCTTCTTCCAAGGCAAGATGGGACTTCAAAAGTAGAAATAAAAATAAACAATGCTTGAAGTATTAAAATAAGATGTGTGATTTAGAAAGGATAGCGAAAGAGGAACAGGGAACAATTGCATTAATTGTTAGCGTGCACAGTAAAGTCGAGGCTTAATTCAATTTATATTTCTTGCATTTGAGATTTCGTGGCTTGAAGCAGGGAGCAACGTTTACTAACACACTGACTGCCGGATTACGCGCCTATGTGTTACAGATGATATATAATTCGGCTGTGACTCGCAAGCAAAAAGTAGTTGTGAAAAATAAATATGTATTTTTGGTATGAAAAATAACTTTATTTTATTATTTTCTTGCAGCCATTTGTCTAAGCTAACAGATTTCGGCATCTTCCAAGCTCCGAACTTTCCGAAAGTGTACAGGTAAGGCACTGATCGCACACTTCCTTATGACAGTGTTTCATAGTAAGTGTATGTGAGTGCGTATTACAAACATTGGAAGCATAAAATAATATCATTATATAGATAATACTGAGTAATAACATTAATTGTCCCTTTATTTAGAAATGCCACATGAAACTTCTCTGAAATGGAATGTGTTCTGCAATTTCAGCTGATCAAGTTAAGAAATTTTCATTGACTATGCATATTCAAATAATAATAATAATAATAATTATGAAATTTGGAATCTGATCTAATAGAGTTTATGTGTGTGTTTTGTCGCTCTTCAGGACATATATTTTGATCTAGAGTTGCACAGAGAAATTTTAATATGCCTTTCTGTATACCCCTTTTGAGGTTATGATATGGGTTTACAAAATATTGTACCTTTAAACAAACATTTCCTCAGACTGACTTTCCGTGTTTGCTATTTCAGCATTGATTTGGTAAAAGGGAAGGCTCCGAAATGTCTTGTGGAAGCTTGGAAAGATTTCAACGATAGTTCGTGCAGGGAAAAAACTTGCCACTTCAGACCAGGTAAGCTTCAAACTAATTCTTCTTTTCTAAGAGTTTAAACTAATTCTAAACTATTTCAAAATAATTATATTTTTCTGAAGAAACTGAAGGTGGAGTCACGCGATCCTGTCTTTCAAGGCCCTGTAGTATGCGTTCCAGAAATGTTTTCATTACGTGTTCTAGCGAAAGGCTGTCTTGAGCTCCGTTCCAATGGTCTGTTGCCTTTACTGATACAGTCATAAATCTGCCATCTGACCCATTATCGGAGAACCCCCACCTGTGGACGTCGATCGGGGTTCATTGATGTCGGTTCATTTTAATGACAATTTGTGGAAAACTCCCGATCGACGCCCACAAGCGGGGGTTGTCGTAAGCCCCGTTAGGACGGCCATATCCGTAAAAGTAACATGCCGTCGGAACGGGGTTTAAAGTTGCTCGATTAATAAGAAATCCTTTGTGGAGAATGATGGTAAATCTTTTTTGGAACTGCATTCTCTATTCTGACAGTCCACTGTGTATGTTGCGATTCTGGCAACATGAATGGAATGCATCCGAAGAGTCTAGGACAGATACCGTTTATCTAACTGCGTACTGCTGTGTTATTTTCTTGATTGCCCGAATTTGGATATTATGTATCACTTGCCAGCATGTATGTATCATATCACTCGAAGAACTTGCAGATACAAATAAGCTCACTACCTAAACAAGCCGTAATAACCAATTTCTAAATTGTTACGGTTTAACAATTAAAGAAATGTTTTAATTGGCATTAAAATTATATTTTATGCAATTCAAAAAATAAATGCATAGCTGATTTTTTTTTTCGTTAAAAAGTATCTGCTAATAATCAATCAGATGACGGAAAACCTCTTCCGAAATTCCATACTACTTCTACGTAAAATTAATAAAGAGAATAACCTATCATAATAAATACTATTTAAGCAATGGGGAGTATTTAATTATTAAATATGCTACTTTGGGATTATCCCATCAACCATTTTCGCCAAACCCGCCAAAAGGTAGCTTTGCGCCAATAAAAGCAAAATTGCTTTTCATTATGATGCGTCAAAAATTTGGCACATTTAGAAAGGGTTGGCGCATTTTGGCGAGCGTTGACAGGACAACGGGATAATCCCAAAGTACCTTGAATATCTTTATTCGGTTAGAGAATTCATGATGGTAATTTTGTTAATTTTCAGTCAATATAGAAGTTCCATGTTTTATATTTCAGATCGCTATACCAGAGATACATTATTTCTGGTGATGGAAATGGAGAACTGTGGAAAGAGTGTCTTAAATTGGGTGAGTTCATAATACTTCATTAAAAAAATTATTTACTTTTTTCAGTAATAAAATTTGGAATAAGAATAAAATTGCCGGGTACTGGATACTTTAGGATGGTAACATTTTATTAGTTTAGAGCAAGAATGAGGTGAAAAAAATGTAAAACCTCAAATCAAAGAGTGTTTTCCTACTAAATGTATTTATTACCTCTTATTAAACTTTAAAACTATTCGAGAAACATAAAATAAGTTTACAAATTATTAAAATATTAACTACTAGTACCTTTTCTCATTAATTTCTAAGCAAAGTCAGTAAAAAGACAGAAATTTCTGAAAAAGTCCTTAATAGCCGTGTTTAAGAGACAGAATTAAAAAAAAAAACACGTTTTAATTTCACTTCAAGAATTTTAATTACTATGAATGGAGTGTATATTGGAGAGAAAAATTACCAGCTAAAGGAATCTTTCAATGTATATAGATCAATATATTGAAGGTGTCACAAAAAACTAGAAAAATCGTCTATTTCTTCACAAATTATTTTATGATTACATTTGGAGAGAGTTTAATTAATTTTATAAAAATTAATTTTTTGTACTGTCTGACGGGAAGAAAGGTTATTGTGTTTAAATTTTTCTTACTCTGATCAATAATTATATAAAGTTTGGTATTTTATTTCTATTCTCAAAAAAGAAATATAAACGTTTTTAAATAAAAACAAAATTCTGTAAGACATTAGAAGTTAAATTTATGGATTTGTACCACTCCTTAATTCCACAGATCGCTGCTTGAAAGTGTCTTTTGTTGCGGTAAATATATATATCATAAAAAGTCAAAAAAAGTGCAGAATAAGAAAAATAATACATTTATTGAATCATTTTAATTTTAATAAATGATAAATTAATACATTAAAATAAATATGCAAGAAACATGTTCAAAATAAGCGCCTTCGACACCTATATAAGCTTGCATTCTTCTAACAATAATTGTATACAAGCTATCCAACTCATCACTTGTGACTTCAATACATGCCTCACGAAATCACCAAGAAGGATTTGGTGAGCCTACAGTTTACATAGTTTTGTACATGGAAGAACGTAAGCGACTTCCGAAATAAAAGTGAGGAGACGTCAAGTGAAGTCAAATTCAGCAGATGCAAATAAGTTAATCCATCTGTCAGACAATTCTTCATTCGGCGAACATCTAATAAGGTTGGTGTGAGAATAAGTGTACCATCTAATTGTAACCACACACCACCATCTAATTTTGCTGCTAAAGGCAACTCGTCCATTATATTATATATCATGCCAATCAAAACTAACTAAAATACCGGTCGAAATTCCGCGCACAGCTAATAACTAATGAAATGAATTAGTTGACACTTCAGTATTTTAATTTACTTTTCAAATCTTCATTAATATAAATTTACATATCACTCTTGTCGAAAAATAAGAAAGATTCTTCCATGCAGAGTGAATTGTGAATGGATGTGTCCATAAAAATTATTAATATTCTTTTTTCTTTACGTGTCTTTTGACATCTAACCTGAATGAAACTTTCAAATTTAAAGAACTTTTTTCTGTTGCAGACTTCCTTGAGTCCCTTTCAGGCTTTGTCACTCGTACTGCAGACTGCGAGTGCCCTGGCGGTGGCAGAGTGCGCTTTGGAGTTCGAACACAGGGACTTGCATCTTGGCAACTGGTTGTGCCGCCACACCACGCAAACCCTTCTCTTTTATTCTACCGAACAGTGGCAGTGGACGTTGCCCACTTACAACGTACAAGCATTCCTCATCGACTTCACCATGTCGAGGATATGCGCAGGTAAGTAGCAGATCCCTTTTGTATTGCATCACAAGTTTTGAAATGATAATGAAATATGAGCCATGAAGTGTTTTTTTTTCCAATTAAAATCAATGGGAATAATAAATGAGGAAGGGAATAATAAAATGTATATCAAGTTATGATCACATATTTCACGTCTCATATTTTATTATTATTATTATTCATTTTACAGCTAAGGACGAATATTTATGGATATTGTTTTTCCATCGCTCTAAATGTTTAAATATGTTTAATTTACCATTTTTGTTAAAGCAAAGAAATAAATTTTCATTGCTCCCCAAGTTTCATTGAAAGATTTCTTTCAACCTTTTAAGATCAATGTCGAACATTTAGAAATCCTTAACTGTGTTATTTACAAAAAGTGCTTTTAACGTGCAATGAAGTGAATTCCTTTAAGATAGAAAGGTGTGGAATCGTTTGACAGTAAGAATTTTAATTGCATTCCAAAGGCTATCAGTTCACTTGAAATCATATTCAAGAAGTAAATGAAAACCCCATGCCATCTAATATCTATTTCTCCTCCATCTAATGCTATTCTGCAACTAGAAGTGGATTTTAGAACTAGATTGACGCGATGCAGGAGATGAAATAATTTCATTAGCTTTTGTCAGCAGTACCCCAGGGGCACTGCTATGTGATGATCCTTTTCAACTTTGACGAGTCCTTTTTTCTTTGAGAATGTTTCATAGGTAAATCGAAAATGAGCGTACGAAATTTATTTTCTCGTCAAAATTAAGCAGTTGAAACAGAATGCTTAGCTATCAAACCTCGTTCCTGTATCGTTGATTATATAAATTAACATAATTTTACGAGAAAATATTTCTTCTATACTTTATTCCGCTGATGCTCCATCGAAATTTAGAAATTACTCCATCCGTATCATTTCAATTGTTAAATTTTACATTTTTTCTAGTCCAAAATTAGATCCTTGGTTTTCAAAAAGTCGAGCAATGCTTTAAATATTCATTTCGAATTCTGGAGAGTCATACAAAATAACACATTGTTTCAAATTGTGGAGTTTTAATTATCTTACATCTGTTCTATTCATCGTGTACAGGAATCGTTCAAATGGATATCAACTTCATATTACAGCACTCTTAAAAACATAAATGTGTTATTCATTTATCTTTTAAGTTTTAAAGTATTGTAATTTCACTTTCTTATTCGTCTTATAAACTGCACACATATGAATTGTTCTCTAATTTTCAAAATCCATTAAGTGCAATCTATTATTGAAAAAAAGAAAAAGAAATCAAATTTCTCAATGTGTTCTCTATTATTATATTAATAAAATTAGAAAGGCAATGTTTTAAATTTTGAAACGATGTAAATCTCTTTTTTGCGCATTTAAATTTCGGTGATTATCATGGGAAAATATCAAATTTGAGCTTAATTTTTTAAATTAATTAATTTTATAATTAAAATTTCAAAAAAAAATTCTCCGAATTGTATATTTTTATTTTTTAAGGTATACATGTGACAAATAGAGTTGCTGTATGTTAAATAGCTTGCTCTGTGTAACACCCGCATACGCATTCATCTTTATTATTATTAGAGATCGAACCTTTTAGTTAATAATGTCGATACTGATATAAAGAGTGTTATAGATAGGATTGATGAAGATTTCCCTTAGCTGTCTTTTGTCAAGTAGGCTAAATTTCCTGAGTAAATAATCATTTTTTATGTTCATTGGAACAATTCTGAGTAAGTCAGAAATTAGTATTTCGATTAAATGTCACACAAGGATCATAAAATGTCATATCTGCAATTAAACTCCTTCAAAGAAAAAAATACAGGTATGATTACCAAATTTGAGACTTTCTGTCAAAATGTGTGACAGAGGAAACTATTGACCATCAAAGTAAAGTTTTAAAAATTTCAGTCTGCTTTTTTCTATTTTAAGAGAAAATGTGAAATGGATTATTAAGGTTGTAGGGCATGCTGCAAACATCTGCTGTGTTTTTGTACGAATCATAAACTAAATGAAGCTATGTAATCTGAAAATAACCACCATATTATGAATTTCAGAATACAAATTGTATAGAAATTTCTATACAATTCCTTGCAAACTGTATAGAAATGTATTCAATTTACTATTGAGAATGACTATACAGGATAGTTATAATAAAAGCTCCACTTTTAAAGGGTCATAAAAGGAAATCTACTGGATTAAAGGTATCAAATTTGGGAATAGTTTAAAGGAAGTCATGGGAATTTCTTTTCCGCTCCAAATTTTTTTTAAAACTAGACACCATGGGGAAGAATGACGCTGTATGCAATATTGTTAAACAAAATAGGACATGAAGTCATCGGCGTAAAATGTGTGTTAATCGTTTCTGAAACATGTTACAAAAAATGTTCAATATGACATCCATCAAAGCAAGTTAAATCGCATTACTGATTCTCAATCGTAGCTCTTAGCATATCCGTGCAAGGAATTCCGAAGCGAAAGATTCTCTTGCAGCAGGATCGTTACGTTGAGCTTCTTGAACATGTTTGATTTTGTATGGGTAGAACTACAGCACTTTACGGAAAATTCGGTGCACCGTACTCCATGATACGTTCATTCGACATGCAATAAGTTCACGTACACGTGCTACATGTACCGTGGGTGCTTTCCATTGTTGCTTCCTCCACTGCTAATAACCTCTTCAGTTTCCACAGAAGCAAGTTTCCTTACCCTCCCAGGTGCAACAGATAACAAAACTGTGGCTTCAAACTTTGCCATCATTTCCCTCAAACCCTGTGGTGTCATAGGTTCTAGGCGTATTCCTCTTATTCAACGATACCTTTGCAAAGCACGCAATTCATTACTATCGTATTCATAATAAAATTTAACGAGAAAAACACGATCTTGCATGGTTAGAGACATTGTCGAGTCGTAACAATGAGAACTCTGAGAAACAAGCTAACTTTTATCTGGAAAATGAAATGACGTGTAAGCTCATCTGCGTAAATCATTTGCTTCTTCTTGCCTTAAGCCATTTGTAAGCCATTACGATTTTGCATAACCCTACAAACAGTTACATTGAAGAAACGATTAAACACATTTTACAACGATGTCTTCATGTCTTCTTTTGTTTCACATTATTACACACAGCGCCCCCCCCCCCCCCCGTAAGTAAGTTTTTGAACTTTTTTGTTGGGGAAAAGAAATTCCCATGACCTCCTGTAGACTATTGCCATGTTTGATAACATTTGGTCCATTTGATAGTTTTCCTTTTATATCCATTTCAAAGTGGAACTTTAATTATAACCACCCTGTACTTCAAATCATTAGTATAACTTATTAATCTTTCGTATAGCCGAAAACGCTCCATTAGAAATTTTTGTATAATGTTTTGAAGCATGTGTAAATAAAAGAAGATCCACGTCTGCGTAAGTATGTATAAAAGAAAGAAATATTTCAGAAAAAAAAAAGGATTTTTTTTTTCATTTTATAGACGGGAATGTATTCGCCATGGATTTGTCATACCTCAGTGACACCGGAGAAGACCAAAATGATCCGATATTTTTCAATTACAATAACATCTATCGCATGATGAAAGATGAACTAAGGTATGTAAAGGTAAAATGACTCTATTATAATGTTAGATTTGTTGAGATTCTACCATCATATCAATAGTGTGGCATCGAATTTCACAGGATTAGGAACAACCTTAGATATTGTCCACGGCAAATATATGTGCTTCAATATGATGAGATAATAACCAAATAATAAAAGGGGTTTCAACACAGTTTGTAAATCTTGCAGATTAATTTATTGCATGCTACCTGTAATATCAAGGATTGTCAACATCGAACGGGACATCGTTGGTATTGCCAGGGTTTCAAGCCATTAAACCCTCTCATGGGACGCCTTTATTATCCCCTCATTAGACAAGCATTTAAAAGGAGACTGAATGATAACCATTTTAATACATATTATTTGAAAAGAGTGCTATGTGTTTGGGACAAAGCTTCCATGTACACTTTTAGAATATCAATAATAAAAAGATTGATTTCTAATTTCTTCAACAAATAATTATGTAGAATAAAATCAGAGAGAAATCGGGATTTTTTTTTCGTTATTTAGTAAATATCAGATTGAACATAGCACTGAAATATCTTATTTTAAAGCAAATTTTTCACATTACTGTTAGTTCGTTTATCACGTGATCATTCCAAACTAATTTAAAACTAATTTACCGGATTTTTTGGAAAATAAAATATTCTGGCCAAGAGAAAAAATTTTGGAACTCGACCGATTTTCAGATGAAAGAAAAAAGAAAACAAAAAACCTTCGTTTTCCTAAATATCGAATGCATGCTTAATCTGATAGTCGCACGATTGTTTCAAATCTGTTTAAACCGATTAATGATTTAAATTAATTAAGACAAACAATGATTTAAAAAATAATAATACTGTCGCATGATAACTTGAAATTTGTGATAGCAGATTTCAGTTTTATATTTTAGTAAATCGGTGCCAATAAATGTTTTTACTAGGGATGATTTCAGTTCCTACAAGCCCGTTACAAACATATGGTGGTTATCCCACATCATCCTCAAAGTTCAAGCCTCTCTACTCGAGCACGCTTCGGCTTCAAGCGGCGTGGACAGAATCGCCTTGTATGCCCTTGACAGACTCAGAAGCAACATCCTCCGTTACTCTAGCACCATGGACTTCCTCAAAGCAGAAATCTTCGGAGAAATCGAAAGACAAGAGACTATGGAAACTCCATTAAGCCAACAGTAAAATAAACAGTACTTTGTTTTTTCATCTAATTGTTTTAAAAAATAATAAATTATGTTGTACTCAATATTTGGCTGGTAAAGTGTTGAAGTGATCAAGAAAAGAGTGTGGAGAAAATAAGATTTTCTCATTTCTCAATACATCGGGAGGGATTTTGATTATATTTCAAAAATACAGACATTATTTCAAATATTTTCGTTTGCTTTCTGATTATAGATAAGAAACTAAGATACAGGGTGGTTATAATTAAACTTCTATTAACTGCATCCTACAACGCAAACAGATGAACGGATTGCTACGAATGCGCTCTCGGAATTTTGAAAAAACAATTAGTTCCAAAATGTCCACCAGAGAATGCTTTTTGCAGAAAAACATTAATTTTAACAAAATAAAAGATCAAAACGTAATACAGAAACAATATTAATATTTATTGACTAGTTTCTGATCACCTTGTTACCGAACCACATTAAGTAAAGTAAGGAAAAAGTAACAGTATGCTGTTTGAGAGGGAAAAAAGAGATTTCAGTTTGTAGAAACAAGAACAGATTAGGACGAAACTGCACAAGAGGAGCTAATCTAGAGGAGCTGCACAAGAGGAGCTGTTAATCGTGTCCAGGATGATGTAGGGAAATGTACTCATTGTGACCACCCTCATTCACCTGCAAAATTTCCAGTCGATGAACTATGTATTTAACAGCAAATAGTAACTGACAATTGTGATGCTCATCACATGAAGCGTTATGGAGTTCTTTAAGTCCTTCAACATCACAACAATATACCGTCACCATTACGGCCGAAAACATCGACATAAAACATGACAACAACTGCAAACGTTTCTTACCCTAACCTGTTTTGCTTAAAGCTTCCTCTTCTTCGCAAGCATGCAAATCTCGGTATTTTTTTCCTAGAATTGACATTTTTTCCCGGTTTTTTATTTTATTACTCATAATTCTTGTTCTGAATTGTTAATATTGTTTTTGCATTTCGTTTTGGTCTTTTATTGTGTTAAATTTGATGTTTTTCTGGAAAAAGTGCCCTCTGGTGGACATTTTGGAACTATTTTTTTTTTCGAAATTCCTTGAGCGCATTTCGTGTATAGTCTATATACCAGATTTCGCTGCAATCCGACCATCTATTTGCGTTGTAGGAGGCTATTTATAGGGAAGTTTAATTATAACCACAATAATAATTATATAAAGCAATTTAAGTCGATGATAGATAAAACGGTGTACGGGTCTCAGTCTGGTATCCTGGCCTAGGGGTAAAGCATGTACCCGTGAGCTGGGCGCCCCGGTTTCGATTCGTGGTTAGGGTATGGTTGTTCTTTACCCTGTGTTCTATATGTGAGGTGTGTGAAAGAATCCCCTGTAAAAAGGGGTTGTTCAAGCGAGAATTAAGTGTCATCTTCGTATGAGATAAAGGCAGATTTCTTTATCCTCAGAAGTTACTGCACCCTTCTTTCCCCGATCTCTTGTCTTGGCTTGAATTGGTGTTTAATCCAAAGTGGATAAGCAACAATGAGTTGCTGTTGTTCATATTCAAATACATTAGCAAAAAAAGTTTAAAACAAATTCATAATTCTTTTTTTTAATGATTAGAATAAGAATTATATAAATACTAGTCGCCACTATAAGAATATATATATACTATAAGAATTATATAAATACAGCTTGTTTTCCCAGATGATTAGCGAAAACACATACTTGAATGTTTTGATGGGTGTTGGAATCCTATCGCAGTATTTAAAAACATAGTTTCATATAGTGTATCAAATTGAATAAATGTATTAAAATTAAATGCAAAATTGTAAGAAAATAGAATTTATATCCTCAATAAAGCTACTTCTTTAAGCCTTAAGATAATACGAAAAGCATTTTTATAAGAAAAATATTTTCGAAGATATGAGTATCGATTTTCGTAGACACGTCATAATGATTACGGCTAGACTTAAGATTAATGTATAGGCTCCAAAATTGCTATTTTTATAAATATATAATATATTATAAATATAATATAATAATAATATATAATAACAAATATAACCGTGACAATTTTTATTGCAACTTTAAAAGTCCTTTGCTAATATTTCTGGTATAAACCCTGGACTGCAGCCTTTTAGAGACTATTTTGGATGATTGACACAATTTTGACGCGCCTGCCGAGAAACTGTCCATTAATCTTAACACGATTACTTGTCTGGCAATATTAAGCATATTTTTGCACTTGATTGAACTTTTTGTTTTAAGTCTGTTTCTTGACTCATTTTATATCTTCCTTTCTCTGCTTGAATATCCTTTCTGGTGACATGAGAAACTATCACTAGAACACTTCTAATAATATTCCACAGTTGCGTAGCATTTGAATCAGTACATCTGTAAAAATATTCAATGAATGAAGCAGTCTAAAATTCGTATGATGTTTTGTTTATATTTGA
Source organism: Argiope aurantia (assembly GCA_026543865.1). Lineage (NCBI taxonomy): Eukaryota > Metazoa > Arthropoda > Arachnida > Araneae > Araneidae > Argiope > Argiope aurantia. The sequence continues at coordinate 723,233 of JAPMOR010075478.1, forward strand.
CTGTTGCCATTCGACAATTAGTAATAATGCCAATTTCTGTGCCCCGTACGTTAGCATTTTATATGTATAGATATTATTAGGATTATTTTGACTAAATATTTAATCACATTTTAGAATCCTTTACTTCCTTATTCCACTGCAACACGAGTGAATTCTCTGCAAGAAAAATCAGAATAGGAAACACCAAATAAATTTCACTTCAAATGCTTACTCTATAACTATTGATGTCTATGGCGCCAGAGGATTCATAAAACAATTCAAAATGCAATCGCGCCAATAGAAATCTATTATGTGGCTCAGTGGTTTCAATTATCTACGATCTAACATCTAAAATATATTTTCTAACTCTCAAAAATCAAAGATATCATTAAACACAGAATTACATTTATTGACGAACACGAACGCAAAGATATTCACCATTACATCTCTAATTAGACATTGCAAATCTGAATAGCTTAAAAAAAGAAACTGTTCTAGAAAAACTGCCCATGCGCCGGATTCCATAGCAACCACAAACGGAAAGGGTAAAAGGCGTCTCTAAGGCGGAAAAATAGCCCTGAGTATCATTTTCCAATCTTCAAAAATTCTTGAGAATGAAGAAGTGATAGTAGTTGAAGAACATGAAGACGTGGTAGTAGAAATCGAACTAAACGAGTTTAATTATGATTTGCAGTGTAGAGAAGCAGACTTTAGGAGATATAATAAAAACAATGTTCAACGTGACATGGCGATCAAGACCATAAAATTATCTTTTATTAGACCATAGTTACTGTACCAAATACTTAAGGGCGTGATAGCCATTACTGTATGCATTGCAAAAGCGAACACGTTTGGATTCCCAACAACAACACTACAGAAATTCTACTGCACTGTCTTCAAATTTCACAAGAGTTTTTTGTAAGAGAAAAAAAAAAGATTTTTTTACTTTTCTGTGTCGATTTTGAATCAATCGATCTCTCATCTAATCATGTTGACACAATGCATTATCTATTTGTCACTTGAAGTATTCATTTAAAGCAGCAATTCTGCTCGGATTGTTGGACACCCTTTTCATGTTTGGCCCATCTCTGAAATTCGATCAACCTACTATCGAATCTGATCAATCAATCATTTCGTTTACAAATATTTAAAATGTGTGTCTTGAGAGAAGAAAGCAATTCAGTAAATATTTTTAGAATTTCTTTTATATTTTTACCAAACGTTGTTTTCTCAACATTTTAATGCAGTTTGCGTGCCTTAAATTTTATTTTTGTTTTTCTGCACGATCAAAGGAGATGTTCATCTAAAAAAATCAACTGCGCCTATGCATCATTTGTTATAAAAAAATATTCTAAAAATTACAAAGTGTTCAGACAAGATGTAAGATAATGAAGACAGGATAATAAAATTTTTTTAACTCTATAAAAATTTACGAAAAGCAAAAAATAAATAACATGTATTTATTTATTATTCATTTTCCGATTTAATTGCTTTCCTACAATCAAAAGAGGCGAAAAGTTGATGAACGAAACCTTCATTTATATCTAAAATGGCTCGAATCTTTATTGTTTCTTTCTCATCAAACTTGGATAAAGAAATTCCAAAATAGTTTGATAATGATTCTTTTTTTTTTGACTCAAGTAATTAATGTTTTTTTAATGATACATTTTTTTTCGAAACAAATTTCGACGGAAAAGAAAAATGTTAAAATGAAGTAATTCTTATAATCATTCAAAAAGAAAAAATGTGATTACATGAAAGAATTGTCAATCATTTTAATTTAGTCAGAAAAAAGTAAGCTGTTACAAAAAATAAAAAAAAACTGTTTTAAATAGAGTAGCATAAAAATATTACGATTGCAAAAGGTGACAACAGTTAACAATGACTAAAATGATAATACTTTCATTTCTGATTTTCACTAATAAGGAAGAATGAATTGTGTTTTAAAAGTGTGATCTCTGTTTTGCTTGTGAATATTATCCTTGATTTTCATGAGTCTTCTTTTGTGTATTACTTAATTCATGTTAGATGCAACAGTAAAAATTTATCCTACAGGAATTTTTTAATTCCGAATATTACGTTAGTACTTTAAACCATTTTTTTATGTCTGCTCTTAAAATTGTTTCAATCATATTTGAATTTAGAATTACATCATAAATGTTTTAATGTAATAAAATGTATATTGCTGTATATTTTGAAATAAACTAACATTTGAAAAAGTTTAGTAAAAGAACATGCGCGATATTATTGATTTGAATGAAAAGAAAACGGGCTTCCAACCTGAAAGCTTTAGGTTTACAATGAGATTTGGACCAAGTGAATAAATAAATGAAAATGAACGATACATTTTTTTCTCTATATCCTTGTATTTATAAGTGTTATGCTTTATGTAACGGTGTTTGAATTTATCACACGTTACTTTACTAAGGAGTGATATTGATGATACGAATTAATATGCTGCTAGTAAGCGTACTTAAAACAAGAGCGCGAAGCAGATGCATAAATTTTCTCAAGTGAAATCACAATAATCACAATGAACGTGAATCGCGTGCAATTACAATAGATGGTAATTTGGTGGTGTTTGAACAATGAACAGGAATCATGTTGTGGTGTCAGAACAATTGGTGTTTAAACAATTCAGTCAGTTTTGAATAAATGAGACGAAAGAAGAGACGGTCTTCTACGCATAAATATCTTTATTAGCAATCATGTTTGTAGGTGGGCGTTAAATTGACGCTACGTTTTCATTGTCAAATAACTGTGTACAATAAATACACGATCTATTACAAACATAGAATAACACACATCGAGTGATTTGGTGGCACTTCTTCCCGCCGAAACGAGTCCACGGTGAAGAGGAAGTCGATATTCGCACACACAGTTAGTTCTGAGCGTCGCTTACAAAAAACGTCTATACAAGTGTCACTAAAATACCTATTTGCTATGAAACAGCTGTCGCTCAAATTTAGTTCCGTTAAGGTGCAATTGTCTCTCTGGGGGCCTGGGGGTGATGATTATGACAAAGCTCAGTAAATATCTCATCAAAAAAATACATTTTCTAAAATTTCAGTGCTCAAGTCTTTTACAGAAATATAGATCATTTTTTAATATTGCTTATTTTATATCTCAACAATTTATTTCTGTTTTAAATGATATATGTCCATGAGGGAAAACAAACTCATACACTATTAGATTATGAAGTATGTTCTCTAGCCTCTTGATACTGACTTCTGTAGTCACTGTATGAAATACTTCTATACTCTCACGACAAAGAGATTTAGTAATCGACTCAAAAGAAGCATGCATTCCTAATTTTTCTATGAATGGGATGTGCTCAAAGGAATTCACTTTTAAGATCGCTATAATGGAATTTCATAATGAGCACAATAATTTCCATAGTTTCCAAGTGAACACGAATGAAGAGAAATTTAACAATTTTGCTTAAAATGAAAACTCATAAAAATATTATTTTGCAAATTCCATACACAAAAATTATATTTATCAAAAATGAGCCACTAAATATTTTTCTTACCAGTTCACTATACCAATGCGCAACTGTACTTTAAAAAGAAAATATTTTTTAACGTTTCTTTATTAATGATTTTACAATAGACAAATTTTATCTACGCAAAACCGGGTTGATTTGGTTAGAATTTTTTTTTTTTACTTTGATAAAGAAATATCTAAAGGGTGTATATTAATTTTTATCGTAACACAAATTTTTTTTTACTTCGTGAATCATTTGATTAACAAGTGCTAACTTAAGAGTAACGTGTGCACAACACTTTAATTTTTGAAATGCTGAAAAAATTAATTTAATTAATAATTTTAATTAAATATTAAATCTGGCACCTAGAAAAACGTAGAGTGCTTTGAATGTCACGAAATAATAAGATTTAGAGGAATTATGTAATATATTTCAAATAAGATTTAGAGGAATTATGTAAGAGTTGTTGTAAAATTTTAAAATTCAGCATTTTTTATAAGCAAATTTATTTCTATTAAAACTTTATCAACGAGTTAAACGAAAATAAAACTTTCTGAAACAGTGCAAATGCTAATAGAAATTTTACTATTAAAAAGCAATGCAACACCACGATTGAACTTTCTAATAAACTTGTTTTCTTTTCTCATATTTAATTTCCCAAATAATTCTCTTTAGAGTAGAAAATTTTACTAAGGGCAGAATATTAAGAAAATGCAGCATTATCTAGTAAAGATAGTGTGAATGTACAAAATTTTTCATAGATAAATTCTTTACAAGCATAATTCTATATATCTCACTGCATTTTTCTTTCATATTTAAAACAAATATCAAAAACGTAATTAGCATATCATTCCTTTGTTTAACAGTTTTTACGAAAAGTATTTTATCTACACATTAGAAAATATAATTTTCCAACAGTAGAACAAAAATAATACTCTACTATTATTATTCTCATTGTCAATAATTACCGATTATTTGCCTTAATAACGTTTATTTTTATCATTTATTAATCTTAGTTAAGAAATTTTGCTCTAAAATCACTACGTTCAAAGTGCTTTTCGTGTCTTGCAACAATTATAGAAAAATCTAAGAATTTATTCTGTTCTATAAATCATAATTTTGTGCTGTATTTATGAATAAATAAAAGTTTAAGATGTGACCAACGAGGTTTTAGCTTCATGCATCATGAAATATAGACAAGCTTTCAATTCTAGAATTTCAGACGATTCAGTTTTCGTCTATTCCTAGAACAGACGAAGCAACACCTTACACTATTTAGGGTGTTGCTTCCAACACCTTACACTATTTAGGGTGTTGCTTCGTCTACTGGCTTTCGATATGCAGAAAAATCTGCACACCTGCCAATAAAATTTTTATATTACTCTCTATGTCTATCTATGTAGACATTCGCAAAATTCTTTCTTCTGTATTTTGATTTCCATACCACAAAAATGTTGATTTCGCAGCATTTCATCATCATTATATATGTTTTTTTTTTCTTTATTCCGCGCCGCCATTTCTTTTTTATTTCTCAGTTTATTTAAACAGCTATGCATAAACTAATAAATTACACTATAAAAATTTCCGCAATTTACCTATTTGTAAGGCAAGATTTACAATTTAATTCCTATTCTGAATCCCCTAAAAACCAATATAAATCACAATTAGAGTATCTTACAAACAAAATATCTTCAATATATTTTTTAAATTGTCTCAATGTAGAAAAACAAGAACATTAAATTTTATATAAAGAAAATTTAGTTTAAAGCAAGAGCCAAATCCAGCTTTTTGAAAATGTTTACAATTATCTAAAAACAAGTAACTGAAACATTAAATTGAGAAATATTTGTTGGGAATCGATTATGTTTGTATTCAATGTGGATTAATAGTTTTAAGTAAAGCAAATCCACGTCTATATTTTTCCGATTTATCTTATCTTATCACTTGAAAGATTTTGAACATATCTAATTTCATAATAATATACAGGCTTAATCAGTAGAACGCAAAGATGTCTATTCAGGATAATTTGTATATAATTCTCATCCCTGTATTTTATTTTACTGATTAAAATAAGGATCGCTGTTACTAAATGCTGTTTACTAAATCTTCTCTATGAATATTCTTTTACCTAAAGTCACCTCAGCCATATTTGTACAAGTGCTACAATGTTACGGCAATTGATTCATTTATTATAAAATAAAAATAAAAATTATACCATAAATCAAATTAGCGAAATTATGTATTAATGTGTTAATTTGTACCATGTCTAATTAACGTTAATTTAATTTCCATGTTAATTTGTACATACGTCATTTCATCAAAATTCACCATATATTGCTTTAATTATGCATTTCATTATGCATTTTAACAAGATCAGGACTGTTCCTGAATGCTGGAAGGCCATTAAAAAAATTTCATTTCGAATCTTTTGAATAAATATTATTGAAAGAAGCATATAAAAAGAGCCGTTGAGGTGTTAGTTAACAACACAATGGAAAACCCCTAACTATTATAACATTGAGTTGAAGGTTCAGTTCATGCTTTGCACTCGTGCCAGACTTCTGGAGACACAATCAGATGTCTCACTACAAGATGATTTCTGGAGACACAATCAGAAGATGTTGATCCGTACAAGAAATAACTTGGGAGGGAAAATCCCTTTGTAGAAGATGCCTGTTGATATCTTCTAAGCAAGTGAACAGAGAGATACATTATCTATCGGATAGCCTCTGCAGCTACAAGTGTGAGAAAAGTGCTTGAAGGAGATTTTTCCAGGGAACCCGACAGGAGGCGATCCATCCCTTCAGTCGGTTGCTATCCACGTGGACGGTGTGTCTCCTGAAAAAAGAGGGGCAAGAAGGAACATCAGATATTTTAAAAGCAATGTGACATGGAAAAAGTTATAAAAATCAGAAGGTACCATCTTTTCTTTTGTTATCATACAAATAAATGTCAACATATTCATTGAATCCACTAAAATAATCTTTTCTGCTGTTAGTTTATCTCTACCGTTTTTTAAAAAATTTCCTTTATTTAAATGCTTTTTGAGGTACGTTCAAAAACAGCTTTAATCTTGTCTTGAAATCTAACGCTTTTTCAGACTTTAATTGCTATCATGATTTCTGAGGTCTTGAAGAGAGTGTAGGTGGATTGATAGTTTTCATTATTTAAAAAATGCAGATTATTATTGATAAGTTAGAATATAGAATGAATTCAAGCAATTCAGAATATTAATGTGATCAGTGAGTATGAGTTTTAATTAATCTTTTATTTATTAGATGTCGCTACGAATGCATTTCAAGATTATAAATAAAGATTGTTTATTGTCATTTCCATTTTTTTTTCAGAATTTCTTTTAACTAATACAGGTTTAGAATATTTTCCAAAAAACAATTTTCAATCAAAGAATACATTTTATTATATTATATAGTGAAAATGCAACATCATTTCTAAAAGAGTGCTCTTATTGTGCCCTACCTAAAATAAACGTTCGTCCCAATCAGAATGAGTTTCAAGTGAATATCAATACGTAAATCTTTATTAAAATACATTGCATTGACCATTTTAATCACTAGATATTAACTTATGTGATTTTTAACCTTGGAACTACACGAAAGAGTTAGTTTACAAGCAGAAGCAGAAAGGAATGAATGAATTGTTACTTGGTATTTCTTTGACTAGGTTGCACTGTTGCATTAATTATGAAGTTTCCCACATTGAAAAGAAAAATTTATGAACTGTTTTCAACATTACTTTTTAATAAGTAAAGTCTATTAACTGTGACTCAAGAGTTATTTAAATTTAAAGCTGTAAATTAACTGAATCACAATCTGCTTTTACCTATATACGTATTTTTTAAATAATTTCATAAAAGAAATAAAGTATATAGAATTTAAAAATTCATAGAATGTATAGAATTTAACGAAAATTAATTAATTTCTTTTTAAATCATTTTACAAATTAAATTTTTATATATATTTCAGTTTTTGAATTTGGGCTATACACATAGCATGTTATTAATTATTTATCTTAAAGTTTACAATTAATGAAGTGAATTCATTCCCTCAGTTGAGCAAATATGTTTTTGCTCACAACATCTAGATGTTTCTTTAATTTTTTGATACGTAAATTTCTCTTGCCTTATCTCTAAGTACACAAAAAAATAAGTTTCTCTTTGTAAGAAGATACTAAAATCTTTTTTTTTAACTCTTGATCCAAAATTTAAAAATAATTGTCTATTACATTTTGGCTTCGGTTTATGTTTTGCTTTGCTAATATATCATCATCATCGATACATTTTGATGACTGTGCGTGCATTTCATCATATTAACAAATGCTGAGAATTACACTTTCATATGCATTTAATTCAATGAGAAAAAATGCTTGAGCAGCACATTGAGCAATATGTAATCACATTTTACTTCCGATCTAACTTGACACCCCCAGAATTGACATTTGAAAGGAGATTGAATAGACATTTTCCCTAATTCTGATGTTTCTTATTCAAGAAGAAAAAAAGTCATTCCGGCTATGTTCCAGATAGCAATAACACCTGAAATACTGTTTATACACGTATTAACAATTCTCAACGGCCAAATGAGGAGCTCCTATTTCACTGCTGCTAATTTTAGCTCGACCGAAAGAACGCAGCGAACTTCCCTCCCCCTTTTCATTAAGTTTCCAGTTCGTGTATTCCATTCGCTGATTTCAAATCACATCATGCATTTTGCCAAATCGTCCCCAGTTCTCTGATTTTGAAAATTAGCCACAGCAATTAGAGAGCTCTATGCGAAGTCAGAATGTAGCTCAGTTACCATAAAATTCTCATTGGATTCTGACCCTACCTAACTGCATTAACACTTTCGGGTCCTCTGAGCTGATAAATAAAAGTACAGGCCACATCAAGTTGAAATAAAGTGAAAGACGCATTGTGACATCAGAACAAGTCATTGCATTTCACTTGCAGATATCCAAACACAAATATAACGACATTTAATTTGCATATAAATAACAACTACTGGTATCAAACATCCGTATCGAATTATTGCAAATTTTTTAATTTTAATTATATGTTTAAAGACAATACTAAGAAAATAAAAACGAAGAATACACCCCAGAAAGTATTTTAGTATCTTTTTATTGCACACTCTAGCTAGCTTAGTTTTAAGTTAGTTATATTAACGTTCCGTTTTAAAGCCACACTATGGATATTTTTGAACAGACCTCGTGATTTTGAGCCGCAGTCAGATGACGAGGGCAACACCTGAGCTGGCACTGTTTCTGTAACATTAAATTACTATTAGTTTGTTAATTAATGTTTTTCATGTAATATTTTTATTTCTTCTTCTTTTTTTCAAAAAAAAAAACTATTTATCTGTGTATTCGTTGGTATCCTATCAAATGTTTCTTATTTGAGAATTTTTTAAATTTTTTTGAAACAATATTTACATCACATATCCACCAATAACAGATTTATGATAACTGTATTTTGTCATGATGCAAGTTCTCAAAATTTTGTTTAATAATATGGAAGAAAAAGAAAAGCTTATCTGAATATTTTGTATTAGTTTGAAAAAGGTTTAAGTATATGTTTTGTGTTTCGTTCAAACAGTCAATATTTGATTAATACAAAAGCATAAAACTACTTTCATTTCGATATACATCGAATGTATCAGCTAAAAAGTACATATAAAAATGATAATAAATAAGTTGACTTTAATCTAATTTATTTCAAAATTGAAAATATGTTACAATTATTACTAACTAGCCTCCTTTGGCGACCAGCCGGTTCGCCAGTATTACCGCTCGCTACAATTTTCAATTAAATATCTTAAGTAACTGGTCTCTTAATAGATTCTCAAACAAAACATTTTTAATATTAAAATTTTGATAGTCATACCAAACTTATACTGTTGTTTAGATAGTTTCGTTCAATTTGCTATATATATTTTGCTAATTTGTTGTCATTTCCGGTAAAACTTCAGCTTTAATTTAAAGTGGAAATGATGAAATTGCAATTAATATAAAGATATTTTTTAATAAAACGAAGCGTTATATTTTATTTATCATCTTTATTGTTATTTATTTATTATTATTATTATTGAATATGCATATTGCAAACAGAATAGCTCTATATAAGACTTATGTGAACTACAAAATATTTTTCATAATTTATGTAATATCTCAAAGAATAATTCAACAAAAATTTCTCAGATTCAGCATAAAATTCAGTTCTTAGTTTTGCTTTCAAGAGGATTGAAATGAAATCAATAATAATATTTTGTTCCGGCCTATAAATATATTTCAAAAATTAGTCTAAATTTAATACAGTAAGGTATCATATTCTGAGAAATATTCTGGACACACCAAATTTTAAATAATTGCATGAATGTTTCTATTTTTCACGATCAACTGAGACTTATTTATGAAGTTTTAAATGTTAAAAATTTAGAAAAACTCAAAATTTTCATAATCTTAGGCCAATTAATCTTGAGAAACCTGCGCGCTGATCGGCGTATTTTCTTTGAAACGATTGATGGAAAATCTAAAATTATCCTTTTTTTATTGAATAATGATATTCAAATTTTCATAAATCAGTCAGTTTAAATGATTGATTTAGTTGATTGGAAATTAACTCTTTTTATTTAAATTTATTAGTGTTTCAAGAACATTTTGTTATTCGTGATTTCCACAGCAGAAGCTTTATGTAAAATCAAAAATTCGTTATTTATTAGAGCATTTATTGAATCAGGTTACATAAAATGTAATCAGTTTCCATTTAGACCATTTTAGCAGATCTGCGTCTTACAAAAGGTTTACAAATTAGCTGTGTGGCCCTGTTTGAATGGATATCTTGTTCGTATTAAACAAAACTTGCCTTAAAATAAAACTTATTTATTGGATTAATAATATAGAGAGTGTAAAAGATCATAAAATAATTTTTCTTGAATTTATTTTTTAGAAAAAATAATATTTCATATTTGTTTCATTTTCTACAGACACGTGCCGAAAATTATATTTTTGCAGATTTCATTTCCAAAAAGATTTAATTTATTTTTAATTGGAGCTTTAATAAATGTGATGGCAACACTTTGAAAAAAGTTAATTTTTTCCCATGAATGCGAAACGTGCTCGTGCAGCTAAAATTTTATTTTTATTTTGTATGAAAAAAATTGTTGAAAAATATAGTTAAAATATTTATTTAAAAATTCATTAAAAATAGAAATTTAATTTTAAGGTTAAAACATTGGTATCATGTAAAAGATACATTTTTGTTCTTTAACTTCATGTAACAATCGTTTCTGTGCGGTAATAATTTCGGAAGTTATAGCAGAAACACTCCAAAATTTCGCTTAATTTTTAAATAAATAAAATTCTAATTAAAGATTCGAAAAAATAACCCCCAGTTGCACATTACCGACCTCCAAGGTATACACGTGCCAAATTTGGTAGCTGTAGGTTGAATGGTCTGGCCTGTAGAGCGCCAAAACACACACACACATTGAGCTTTATTATAAGTATAGATAACAGTATCGGCCTACTATCTCTTTATATATATATTATCAGGGGCCTGAAAAGCATAAACATGAAAATAAATTTTTATTAGTTGTGTAGTACATTTCTCTATCGGGAATTTTTAATTGAACTCACTACAAATTTCTTTAATATTTTTTAACAAAATATTAACTATTCGAAGATAAAAACAAATGTATAGTGTGTTCAGTTCAGTATATAAAGAAATTTATAAAAAATCAAAAATATCTCGATTATGTATCTTTATATATATGTAAGTATTAACGAATAAATATTAAATTGTGTATAAAATACAAAAATATAGTTTGAAAGGAACGAATGAGAACTTCAACAATTGGCAGTATGTCATAAAATGTTTTTGAAAAGTTGATTCATATGGATATTATTTCTTAAAAACTAATTTCAAATTTTTTAATGATAACGTTTTGATCTTTTATATTGATCCACCCAGATTATTATTGATTTATATTCTTTTCAATCTACCCAGGTGTTATTGAAATACACGAAGAGAGAAAAAAAATTAAAATACAAAAACAAATACAATTGTCATTACAGATAAAGCATATGAAATCTAACTAAGGCTATTAGCAAAGTGAAATGTCAATAAATATAAAAATGTCCTTTTCCGTTGTCCTTGAATAGTGAGTGAGACTCAACATCCCGATGCAAAGGATTAATAGAAGAACAGGAGAAGGGACTTTCGAATACACGAGGGCATTGTTATCAAAATTATCTGTCAGTTCATTTCCTACCTTTCAAAAATGTATTCTGAAGCCATGGGATTTTATTATTCTTCAAATTCTTATATGACACCTAAATATTGCTGCATTGAAGAAAGACAACCGAATCTCCATGGCCGAATGGTCATGGCACGGGTCTCATGATCAAAAGAATTGCGTTCGAATCCCGCTGGAGACAATGCGATTAATAGTATATTTAAATACTTAATTCCTTGATTTTATGTTTTCCTATATTTCATGTTCCAGAAGATACTGGAAATTTCTTTAGTTTGCCAGACAAGTGTTCTGGACTTTTCTTACTGTCTCCAGAAGAGTATTCTGGAACTTTTTCTACTTGTATAAAAGCAGAATATTTGTCAGTCACTGTGTTCTGACTTCAGTTAATAAATTGGTTTAGCTCTACCTCTTGTGTGTGTCATTGAATGTCACGTATACTATAGTTCTACGTGACATTCTTTTGTGGAGGCGCCGGTTAAGATTCCAGCCAGCGTAGAAACGGATTTACGGAGAAGCGATCGCCTTAAAGGCCTTGAACCAGAATTTGTACTTTATAATCCACCATCCAGAAAGACAAGGGAAATGCCTGTGGAACCAGAGACAAAACCGATCATCCTTACATCAGCACAGCAACAATACGGGAATCCCTCTGTATTTAAAGGAGATGTAGGACAAGTCCCAAACAAATGGCTGAAGGAATACGACAAAGTATCAAAATTCAACAGATGGGATGACATGATTTGTCTCGCAAATGTGTTCTTTTTTCTGGACGGCATAGCGAAGCAATAGTACGAAAATAATGAGGAAAAATTGACTTCCTGGGATGTTTTTAAATCAATGTTAAAAGAACCATTTGGAGAAACACAGCACTATGTAAAGAAGGCAGAAGATGAGCTCAAGTATAGAGCTCAAAAATCTGGCGAAAGCACGCAATCATACATCCAAAGCGTATTGCGATTATGTCATCAAGTCAAACCAGGTATGTCAGAAGAAGAGAAAGTGTCTCATCTGATGAAAGGAGTCGCCGAAGATGTTTACCAGGCACTTCTGTCGAAAGAAATAACCCCTACAGAGAACTTTATAAAATGGTGTAGAAAAATCGAAATGCTGCAAAAGAGGATCCATGGTAGGAAATTTGAAAGGCTCCCAAATGTCGTACCAATGGCTGCAATTGACGAAAAACTGGATCTGGTATCACTAATACGTCAAATAGTGCGAGAAGAGGTCCAGCGCCTTATGTATCCAATAGTTGATCCCGAACTCCAAGACCAAGGCATTGAAGCCATTGTTCGAGAGGAAGTAGAAAATGCTTTGGCTCCTTTGTCACAGACAGCACCAGAGAGGACAAAGGTCAAACCAAAACGCCGACCTTCCTATGCTGACGTTGCCAGACGACCTACACCGGTAGCACAGCAACCAGAAAGGAAGACAGATGTACCCCTGATAGAAGACCCGTATGTTTCCATTGTGGCCGCCCTGGCCATGTAGTTAGATACTGCCGAGATCGCAAAGCTATTTTTGAGGCGTATCGGGCTAATAGGAGAGAGTTCTGCCGTTCACAGTCAAATGAGGGACGCTATGCCGACTAATAGAGACGACCAGCAGCCCGAGGTTTGTCGCCCAGCCCATCACGAGGACGATCGCCGACACGCCGCTATAGATCTCCGTCGCCATATAGAAAATCCAGTCAATCTCCTAGCCGCAGAAATGAGGAAAACTAAGCGGTGCCACCTTCCTTGGGGGTGAGGTCGCTAGTGTGAAAAATCCTCCGATTGCCGCAAAGATGTCCAGAAACAACATTGAAGTAATCGTCGACAATGAGGCAGTGCCTTCCCTTGTGGACTCTGGAGCCTCATTTTTTGTTATCTCGGAGAAGTATCGTCGCCTACTGAAGAAAGTTATGTTTCCAACAACTAACAATGTTCTTTTAAAAGTCGCCGATGGAAACTACGTGAGACCAGTGGGAAAATGTACGCTTCGTCTCGAAATCAATGGCCGACCTTAAGCTTTTGAATTTATTGTTTTGCCGCAATGCAGTCACGATATCATTCTTGGTTGGGACTTTTTGGGCGCTTCTCAAGCTGTTATAGATTGCGGCCGTTCGGAGCTCTTGTTTCAAGACGTCTTTCGAGAATCTGAAACTCCAGACTCCAGCCGTTTATTCACGATAGAAGACTACACAGTACCTGCTCGTTCTATCAGAAAGATTACTGTCTTAGGTCGTAAGAACAGTCGAGCTATCGACGTAATAGTAGAAGGAAATAGGATGCTTCTCTTGAACAAGGAAGTTGCCATTCCGTCTACTATAGTTACGCTCCTTAATGGAAAAGCCGAACAATGGGTTGCCAAAGGACGAGGAGAACCTCAAATCATCCCTAAAGGCATGTGCATCGGGTATGCCGAACCTTTACACGAAGACTGCGTAAATACCATAGATGAGGGATCGCCTTATTCTATGACCACTTCAAAGGCAAAGTTGGGTGTCATCGATTATACCACGATGATGGCTCCGGATTTGAGGATGGACCAAAAAGAAAGAATGTTTCATCTACTATAGAGGTTTTCAGAAATTTTCGATCAAGAAAGGACGTTCCAGAACGGAAACCAACTCAATGTTAAACACCGAATAAACACAGACGATCACTTACCTTTTAGTCAGAGAGCTTACAGAGTGTCCCCATCCGAACGCTGCATTATCAGTGAGGGGGTAACCAAAATGTTAGAGAAAAACATCATTCAACCATCAGAAAGTCCATGGTCATCTCCAGTCTTCTTGTGCAGAAAAAAAGATGGAAGCTGGCGTTTTTGTGTTGATTATCGCCGACTCAACAAAATTACCAAGAAAGACTTGTATCCATTGCCACGTATTGACGACACCTTGGATTGCCTGAAGGGGGCAAAATATTTTTCGTCTATGGATCTCTACTCCGGTTACTGGCAAATAGAAGTCGATGAAGCCCATCGTGAGAAAACGGCTATTATTACACCGGAGGGATTATACGAGTTTAAAGTGATGCTATTTGGCTTATGCAATGCTCCTGCAACTTTTGAAAGGATGATGGATAATCTTCTGTGACATTTAAAATGGACAATGTGCCTTTGTTCTTTAGATGACATTGTGGTGCTCTCAGAAACATTCGATGAACATCTTCAGAGGTTGAATACCGTCCTTCAGTGTATACAAAACCCCAGGAGCTCGAAATCAAGAAAAAGGAACTCAGGGCATTAAGAAGAAGAGTACAACACTCTCAAGGGTCTCCCAAGCAACAATTTAAAGAAATAGAATCAAAGAAAAGAAAGGAATTCAAAAAGGCCACCAAAAAAGCAAAACGGTCCTCCTTCCATAATCTTTGCACCGATTCAACAAACCCATACGGTATACCATATAAAGCATGTATCAAAAACGCCCAACCACCTTCAGAACTCTTCAAGCTCTTGGGGAACTCCAACGTAGGGGAAGCTAACACATTCGCCCAAGAAATTCTCAAGGCTCTTTACCCTCCAGCCCAAGATACTGCACTTCCCGAAATCCCAAATAGTCCTTTCATTCCGGAACCACCATTTTCAAAAAACGAAATAAAACAAATCCTTCGTAAAGCCCCGCCTAAAAAGGCACCAGGTTTTGACTCCATAGACAATATAATTTTGAAAGAAATTAACAAGAACTTCCCGGATATTCTCCATACCCTCTTCAATAAGTGCCTCCAACTGCAATGCTTCCCTACCCCACTCAAAAAAGGAATGATAATACTGTTTCACAAGAAGGGTAAGAACAAAACAGACGTTAGTTCTTATCGTCCCATCTCTCTTCTTCCCACCATTGGCAAAACCCTCGAGAAACTCCTATTGCAGAGACTTAATCATCACCTCAGAGTAAATGACTTACTCCATCCAAACCAATTTGGTTTTAGGGACGGAAAATCCACAGACCACGCAATACAGCAATTAACGGAAAAAATTCATAATTTCAAACAGCAAAACGAACACATTCTGGTAATTTCTTTAGACATCCAAAGAGCTTTCGATAATCTGGAATTCTCTTCCATCCGCAATAGCCTCGATAAACTTAAATTCAATTCAAAAACTACAGAAACACTTAAGGATGTCCTAGAAAATAGAGAAGTCCTTCTTCAAACATCTCAAGGCACTGCCGCCTGGTCACAGCAGAAAGGCTGCGCGCAAGGATCCTGTTCTGGACCAGTTTTTTGGAATCTTGTCTCAAACGAAATTCTTTCTGAAAAATGGCCACCTAACATTCACCTCCAGGCATTCGCAGACGACTTTGTTTTTGTAGTAGCTGAATCAACAAGAGCAAAATTGAAATCAGCCGCCCAGGATGCTCTCTCAATCTTCAAGTGCTGGACCGACAAGCATCACCTTCAAATCTCCGTAGAAAAATCATGTAATATCTTGATAAGCAAATTAGTCAACGGGCCAACAATTAAATGGAATAACGTAACAATAAAAAGGCAACAATCTTTAAAATATCTCGGTGTTACAATTGACAATAAGCTTAACTGGATTCCTCACCTCCTTAACACCAAAACGAAGGCGACTCTCTTATACCAAAATCTCAGCAGAATTGCTGGCTCCACATGGGGTCTGAAAAAAGAATTCAGGCGTCATCTCTACTTCACCGTTGCCGAGAGAATGATCCTACATGGAGCATCAGCTTGGGCCTATCCTCTCTCATCCCGACAACAAAGAATCCTAATATCAATACAGAGAAAATTTCTCCTGAGTATTTCTGGAGCATTCCGAACAACATCCACGGCAGCACTGCAAGTTATCGAAGGAATTCTTCCACTTCACATCAAAGCTCAAGCAGAAGCAACCTATATAAGAGTAAGTCGTCTTCAATTACCTAGCCATTTTCAGAATATAACATTCCATCCTGAAAACTTCGAGATGAAATGCTCTCACACAAAAATCTTCCCCTCAAACTTTCTTCTTGAGGACATAATTTCCCTCAAAAAGGAATTCCAACCTACAAACAAGACGGATATTTTTACAGATGGATCCAAAATCGAGGAAAAAACCGGCTTTGCCTACTGCGTATTCCAAAAGGAACAAATCACTCATCAGTGGCTCGGCAAACTGACCGAAAAGAATTCTGTCTTTCAAGCAGAGCTACTGGCCATTAAGGAAGCATGCAAATGGGCTAGCAAATACGATCATAACGCTAAAATATGGAGTGATAGCGAATCCAGCTTAAAAGCGATCAGTTCATTCTCCACCTCAAGCCCAATTGTTCAGGAAATACAAGCCATTCTGCTCCACCAACCTTCTATCAAGTTAGGATGGGTGAAAGCACATGTAGGCCACAACGGAAACGAGGCTGCAGATTCCCTAGACAAACAGGCTATTTCTGCAGGTAAGCCCGTTCAATACCCAGCTCCTAGAAGCCATCTGAAAAGTATCGTAAATGAATTGAGCCTACAGCGATGGCAAGAAGAATGGGACAATGGCTCAACTGGCAGAAACATCCATCAAATAATCTCAAAAGTGTCCTTTTACCCATCATCTTGGAATAGGATTGATATTATCTTTGCAACTGGCCATGGCCCTTTCCCTTCATATTTCAAGAGATTCTATATTAAAGGAACTGATCAATGCGGCTGCGGCGAAGTAGGCGATCCCCTTCATTATGCCACTAGCTGCCCTCTCACCACATCTTATCATCTCAAGAAACCCACTCACGACCTAGAAAATATCTGGTGGACCAACGTCATGAGAAACAAGATGTCCAAGGTTAAAATTAGAAATCTTGTGCGGTTCCTACAAGAGAACGAGGAATTGATTTCTCCAGACCCAAGCAAAGTTTAAATTTTAGTTTCATTTCTCAACCAAGCTCTTTTCCAGAATATATTTACTCCAATAGATTTCATTTACTCATGCTCCCCACCGAACACCTCTTTCATCTTTATAATATTTTATAGTTACTTTTTATGTGTATTGGTGTTTTTTTTATGTCTTTTTATGTGTTCTTTGTCTTTTTATGTGTTTTTTGTCTTTTTATGTGTATTTCTTTTATCTTAATAAATTCTCACACGTATATCCTTTCAACCGACAGGGAATCCAAGAGATTCCAAGTTCGGGGATATTCTGTGGCGAAAGAAAGAAAGTGTATACAAAACACCGGCCTTATCCTTAATCCAAAAAAAATGTCGCTTTGGAGCACAAGAGATAAAGATCATGCGACACCTAGTATCCAGTGATGGCGTGCGACCGGACCAAGGAAAAATAACGGCCGTGAGTGATTTTCCCGTGCCTAGGAATATCCATGACATCAGAAGCTTTCTGGGACTTTGCTCTTACTATCACCGATTTATCAAGGACTTTTGCCATAAAGCCGAACCTCTACAGTTGTTACTGAAGGGGGACATAAAATTCTGTTGAGGACCTGAACAAGTGGAAGCTTTTAATACCTTGAAGAAAAATCTTACCTCCGATCCTGTCTTAGACCTTTATGACGAAACTGCACCAACGGAACTTCACACCGACGCGAGTGGATACGGAATTGGCGCAGTATTAGTTCAAATCCAAGATGGGAAGGAAAAAGTAATAGCTTATGCCTCGCGTACTCTGACGAAGGCTGAAAAAAACTATTCCACAACTGAAAGAGAATGTCTTGCGGCCATATGGGCTATAACTAAGTTTCGGCCATATCTCTTTGGAAAGGCTTTCAAGATCATCACATACCATCATTCCCTGTGTTGGCTGACAGGACTGAAGGATCCCTCTGGAAGACTCGCTAGATGGGCGCTGAGACTCAAAGAATACGACGTATCAGTGGTGTACAAAAGTGGAAGGAAACACAAAGATGCTGATAGTCTGTCCAGAAACCCATTAAAAGTCGATGCTTCATGGTATGGGCTTTCCATAGGTGCCACTTTATTCACTAATCTCTCAGAACAGATGAAAGATCCAGTATTGGCAAAAATAAGAGACCAACAAAGTACCAA
>JAPMOR010075478.1:747705-776062 GCA_026543865.1 Argiope aurantia
ATATATATATATATATATATATATATATATATATATATTTAAAAAACGCAAATATTTAAAAATTGTTTTTACTACTTTTAACGTGGCATTATTAAAAAGTATTTTTAAAATTTTTAGACAGTGTAAAATTCTTTTATGAGCAATAACATTTTGGGAATTTATCGCAAGAAAATATCTAATTCAACTTAATTTTAAAAGAATTAAAATTTTAAAAAAATCGCTGCGATGTGCATACTTCCTTCCTTTAAAGTTTATAGTTATAGAAAAAAAAAAGATAGGAACAATGAAAAAAAAACATTTGTAAATTTCAAACTTTTTGTTATAATGTCTCATAATTTTTTAAACAATAAGAATAGATATAGATGCAATATTTGAAGTTATTTTAATTGATATTTTATTTTAATTTTTTAAAGTTTTACTCAGCCTTAACTTTTACAGAAAAGGAAAAATTGGAAAATAAAATGGGGGCATTTACAAATGTGGTTCACAAAACAGTTAATTATTTAGAAATTTGCCTATTTTTTGGATACTATTTTTCAATCGAGATGTCATAGAACCTACAACCTTCTAAATGTTTTTTCGATATTTTTTCCCTAAATTTTCAATCGCATACTGAACTTTTATTTTTTGGCGTTACATCGACAGCCTGCATATATATCAGAGTCATTACGCCCATAAATTTTCCCTAAAGTTCATGTCAGCCTTTTTGATGGACTGTCCCATAATTCTACATCATTTTCTGGAAATCATGCCTTTGTAGATGATGATACATGAATAGAAGCATTATATTGTCGTAAAATAAAATGCTCACTTGTAATGAGAGGAGCTTCTGGTAATAATTTTTCAGCAAACATATCTTCATATCCTTCAGAACTAGTTTTTAGTTTCAAAAAAGGTTTTGGAATTGTTCCATTACGAGCAAATCATCCCCAAATTATTATCATCACCGAATTGGCTTTTAGAAAACATTGTTTGTTTCATGGCGTAAATCACGTCTATAATATCGGAAGCCGCCCTGTTCGTCCGTAAATTTCCTTTCATCTGAGAAAATTATTTTATTCTATTTATTCCCAAGAACAATATGCTGTTTTGTCAATATGCTGAACAATATGCTACATGATTAATCATTGGTAGTTTTGTTAAGAGGCTGTGTTCTCATTTTGATATATTTCACATGTGAAGATTTTAAAAGTATATTATACACAATTCTACTTGAACAAGATTCCTTTTTAATTTGAGTGAAAAACTGGTGTTGAGAACGGGCTCGATTAAATATGGCTCTTTTTGATAAACTAGATGGAGTCGGCTTTCTACTAGATCGGTTTTGTATAGTATAATAGTTAGAATTCTTCAAGAAGTTACTTTTTGAGTATCTTTGACAATTCTTCAGAAGACAAACCACAATCTCTCAAACTTAGAAACTTACCTCGTTCTTCTTCACGTAACTTTTTTCTTCCTCCATAACAGTGAAAATATTATGATTTCATCAAAAAGGCTTTTAACCAAAAACACGAATAATGTTAATAAATAAGTATTTGTTGTAAAAACAAGGTAAATAAAATAGTACATAACAACAAAGAACAAAGGATATTTTTTTATCAAACGAACAATACAAATTTTACTACCAAACCCTATTGTAAAAATAAATAACATCGTTTGCGACTAACATGAATAATTAAAACATGTTTTTTAATAAAATCTTTTGCTTTTATATTTGAATTCTAATAAACTAAAATCTCTTGCGTAAGCTATTTCTACCATCTGATAACTGATTCACAGTAAAATAAATTCGGATAATGTAAAAAAAAAAAAAAAAAAAAAATTGAGTATTCCTACTCTTGTTTCGAACTTTCACTCTGTACAAATATTTTTACAGTAATTAAAATACAAACCATTAAAAAACTTTTACTGAAAGGCAACTTCGTACTAATAGATATATTTCCTAAAACATTTAATATATAATATTTCCAAATTAAAGAATTGTAAAGGATTCTCTCAGTATATATCAGATACTGAGTATCAGATTCATTGTATCAACACGCCATTATACCATTCATTGTACCATGAAAATTCTTTACAAGTACTCGAAATTTCATTAATATTGATGGAAACCTTTTCTTTTTATTTAGTTTTTTAATTTTGATATTTTCCAGTTATATACAGTGGTGGTCAAAAGTGTGGACATTTTTTGAAAGTTTCATGTTTTTCAACTTTGCGTGCTTGCAGAATATATTAATTTTCACTTAAATGCAAATGTTTATATATCAAATTGAAGATAATTCAATGTAAAATTTAATAATAAAAACATTATTACAATATCTGTATTACAAAAAAAGTTACGCTCATTTTAGTAGAACAAAAAACATGAATCAAAACACAAATCGTTTTGAATAATGACGTGTTTTGTAATAAAAGCTTACTAGCCAATCACAAACACTGTTCTGAGGACCCATCAAATGTCTGTAACTATAATTTAGGTTATTTGGATGGTAAAACAGTTATTGTTGTGGAAATATTTTGCGGAATGATGCATACTAGTACAATTAAATAGAGTATTTTAAGTCCTTTTTTTTAATTAAACTAATTTTAAACAAACAACACCAACAAGAAGAACTGATTGGATATCTACAAAAAGAAGCCAAATTGTCATATTGAGAGAAAATGGCCTCTCTTATGCTGAAATTGCAAGACAAGTTGGTAGTTCAGTGACTTGTTCTGGTGTACGAAAGGTCTGTTTACGTTATGAAAAATTAGTGGAAAACGAAATCAGTGGAAAATAAGGCCAAATCAGGCAGAAAAAAAAACGCACAACTGCTACTGCTGATAGAAAAATTAAGCGGCTATGCCTTCAAGATAGAAAATTTTCATCAGGTGCCATTATATGGGAAATGAATGCAGCGGGTATTGCAGTAAGTTCAAGAACAAAAAGAAGAAAGTTATCAGGATTTGGACTACAAGCTAGAATCCCAAGGAAAAACCATATTTAAATCAAAAGCAGCTAGAAAAATGAGTTAAGTGGGCAAAAGAACACATTAAATGGTCAGAAAATCAATGGAAGCAAGTAATCTGGTCCGATGAGACTAAAATATCGACCTTTGGTAGTGATGGTAGAAAATACGTGAGACGTAGAGTAGGTGAAGCGCTTCATCCTGATTGCATTGAAGTAACTATAAAAACAACAACAAATGCTATGATTTGGGTATGTATGTCTGCAGATGGTGTGGGTCGAATTCAAATGATTGATGGCATCCTGAATAGCAAAAAATACATCGAAATTGTCCTGGAACCAAAATTGATACCGTCCATCAGGGATTTCTTCCCCAACAAAGCACCATTTATTTTTCAGCAGGATTCAGCTCCATGCCACACAGCAAAAGTATGCAAAGCATGGTTTCAAAATAAAGGCATAGATGTATACCATGGCCAGGAAACAGTCCTGATCTCAATTCAATTGAAAATTTGTGTCGACGTTTGAAAATTCTTGTACGAAAAAAACGTCCATCCAATAAAAGACAACTTATTGACTCTATAATTGATACTTGGCATCATGTGATTACGAAAGATGAACTCCAAACACTCGTTCACTCGATGAAAAGACGCTGTGAAGCTGTCTTAAAAAATAACGGTTATCCTACTAAGTATTGATTGTGTAAGTATCACTTTAAAAAATGCAAATTTAAGCTAGATCTTACTAAAATGAGCGTAATTTTTTTTGTAATACAGATATTGTTATACTGTTTTTGGTATTAAATTTTACATTAAATTATCTTCAATTTGATATATAAACATTTGTATTTAAAAGAAAATTAATATATTCTACAAGCACGCAAAGTTGAAAAACATGAAACTTTCAAAAAATGTCCACACTTTTGGCCACCACTGTATATATTTTTTAATCTTATCTAGAGATTTCGAATTTTACGCCAATTTAAGACATTTTCTTTTGTAATCTACATAACATTGAAAACAATTTTTTAAAATCTTTATAGCAAAAACTCCAATTAATATGAATGTTCTTTATATTGCCATTATCCTTCCTACCCATACATTATAAGGATAATTGTATAGGTTTTTTTTTATGATGCATGGTCAGAGAATCAATTATTTAATCGGTTATTATTACGGTTTAAGTTGAGGAATTTAGTTCAAAATTTAAAACTAGCCTACTGATTTGGAGTTATTAGTTGGAAATAATGAGAAAATTCATTCATCTAATTTATATATCTCCACTTCTTTTTTTTCACACACATTGAAATATTACATAATTTCTTTCAACTAGGCAAAGCCATGCCACATCTCGAAATCACATTTTCTAACGATGTCAATTTCACAAAATCAGTTAATATATTTGAATCGCTAATCTTCCTATAAAAGCCGTGCTTGCAGGATATAGAATTACTTAATGCTTTTATCGCCCAAAGGTCGAACTTCTTCTCACTCACCCTTTCTAAGCGAAATTAACACAGAAGGAGGGGTGCCTTCCTCAGACTTAAACAACTTTATTTCAAACCCCAAACCAGTTTCCTCCGTTCTTTATTAAGGAGCCGCAATCAATTTTATAAAATTCTTTAAAATTCCCGGCTGTGTGTGGAAGTAATTTCGGGAATTTTAGCTCTCCCTTAATTGGCAACTTGGGCTCCAAGAACAAAATAAGGGAGCGAATAAATTGAATGAGATTCATGAATTCTCCAGACAGCAATCATCGCAGTTCTCCAGTGGTTTTCGAGGACCCCCTTTCCAATTAAACTCCTGTAACTAATTTTCGAACCAAGAAACACTTCTTAATTACGAGCCTTGTTTTCCTGCCTTGCGTTATTTATGCCGCGATTATTTACAGATAAAAGAGGTCAATAATGTCTGCCGTTTGTTGTTTTACCAACAATCCTAAAATTTTATTGCAAGAAATCCAAAAACACAACAGATCTTTGGGAAGTTTTATATAATTTCTTTTTTTATAAAATTCTGCAGTTATCAGACAATTTGAAAGAAAAAAAAAGAATATTGAACGTGGAAATGTTAAGCCAGATTTTCAAACATACTTGCACTTTTGCAAGTATCTCTTCATCTTGAATGCTTTATTCTCTCTCTAAAGAGAAAAAAATTTTAATATCAATATTATCAAAATATAGGTCTGATATTTTGTAAGATTCTTGATAAAATTCGGAGAATTTCATAGAGATGCCATTATATTAGAGCAGTTTCTCTAACTCCAATAATAATCCATCTCAAAGTGTTACACTCACCCACATGTCATCCTCATTCAAAATTAGGATAAAACTTGTTTATTGAACTGTTTCTTTTACATTAGTCAACTTTAGCTTTGGGATAAATGTATATTTTCTCTTTACTTGTTCAAGATATTTTGGATATTTTGAAGAATGTTTTGGTTTCTGTAAAATTAATGTGCGATATTTCACTGAACAAACCTGGTGAAAAAATATTTTTTTAAAGCTTTACATTTTTAATATTTGCCATTCCAAGAATAGATGAAATTATTTATTAATAAAAGCATATTAATGTCATTACATTTGCCTCAAAATCAATTAATTCGCCGTAATTACTTTGGTTTTTAATGTGAAATAAATAAATAAATAAAAGTGTGGCATATAAAAGTCTCATCCAAAAACACTTTATGTCTACACTTCCATAAGATTGCATATAATACAATGAAACTGAATGAGTGAGAGTGACAGCAACTGATGTTTCCTGCCGCTGGTGTGTTGTGGACATTTGGAGAGGAGGGTGCCAGCTCATGTGATGTCTTCGTTATCTGACCATGTTTCAAAATTACGAGGTCTGTCCCAAAATAGCCCTAGTATTGCCTTATAAAAGACACGTTAATATAACTTAACTAAACTAAATGTTTCATTCGAATTACCGAGGTTGCTGTTTCGAAATTTAAGTTTTCTATCTTTTTTTTAGAAAACTGAAGATACAAGTCAATAGTAATAGTTTATTTTGGCTAGCGTCATAAGAAAAAAGAGGGTATAACTAACATACAAATTTCCATGTTGTGAAGCGATTGGTCTATTATTAATAAAGGCCTTGGAGGGTTGCGATTTAGACCTTTGCAAAATATATTTCTTTAGATATCTCTATATTGTCACAGAGAATCTTTTGTGTTTTGAAATTTTGTAGCATGTTTATGCCAAGGATCGAAGACACAAAGGTTCTTATTTCATTGGACAAGCGTAATTCACAGTTGTATATACCAGATATGAATGCGTCAATTCAGACGGTGATAAATATCAAAATAAAGAATATATGTATTCCAGTTAGTGTTTCTAAGTATGTACGATTACTTACTGTTTACAGATCTAAAGAATTAAAAGTACTATATCGAATTTCAAATTTATCTAATCAACTGATTTTATTAGTTGAAGATCTTGAATCCGTAATATATAAAATTTATTATGAAAAATAAAATTCTTTAACCCTTAAATGGAGACGAGAGTCAAAATGACCCCGGCGTAGTTCATTAGCTCTGGTTATTACTTGGTATTTTGTCCTAAAATAGAATCATCTCTGCAGTACCTTCAATTATTTTTAGCAGCATTTGGGGAAAAGCCTAAGCATCAACATGGGCGTATAACCGAGTTATTATTTTTT
Source organism: Argiope aurantia (assembly GCA_026543865.1). NCBI lineage: Eukaryota > Metazoa > Arthropoda > Arachnida > Araneae > Araneidae > Argiope > Argiope aurantia. The sequence continues at coordinate 754,315 of JAPMOR010075478.1, forward strand.
CAAAATTTTTGGTATTATTTGTGGAGTGATTGATTCCATATCTCTAACACAGCTTTTAATTTGAATAATGCAAAAAGAATGAAGAAATATGCTTACAATAATTCTTTAAAATATTGTATCTTTCATTTTTGTTTGTTAAGTTCTAACAGTTATTGACATTAGTGTCATTTCGTGATATCTAACCGAAGTAAATTCACATTAAAAGATTGTTTAGGTTTTGCTTATGACATCTTTCCAACATTTAATATTATAACATTTCGTATTTTTAATAGTTTTGGTAATTACATAATATCCAAAATATATTGTGTTTCCAAAATAAATTCAAATGCTGTTTACAATAAATAAATAAAATAAAATAAAAAAATAACAATGGAGTTATTTTGACTCCATGTCCCTGGCCACTTGAGGAAATTTATGTGTCCAATTGCTGACTAATTTTAGTAAATCGTTTATATTCCTTTTAATAAGAGAAAAAGCTTAAATTTCTTAACATAATAATAATTCGTGAAATGAACAGCGTTAAAACTGGATAATATAACAAATTGATTTTAATAGTTCGATCCCTTTTCATTGCCATCAATGGTTTTCAAAAATAATTGTGTTTTTCCTTTCTGGAAATAATCGAAACATTTACATCGATTTTAAGCAATTTCTTAAGAATTTATTCATTATTTAAATTCACTATTTTATTAATATTCCATATTTAATTTAAATTTGTTCATTATTTATATAGAAAAAGGCAAAGGAATTTAATCATAAGGAGATCTAGAGTTATTCGGAAATAAGGAGAGTTTTAAAAGTCCTTCTTCATTCTATTTTCTTGATACACGTTTAGAAAGTGAAAAAAAAAATTGAAATATTATACAGTCTGAGGGAAAATGTGCTAGTGATTTCTCTGCAAAACTACATCTTTAAAAACTTGAATGCATTTTGATTATTTTACAGTTCCTTAGAGCCCAATTTCTTTTAACTTTCTTATCAACACTTTAAAAATATATAGAAAGAAAATGTCGCGTCCTTTTAGCAATGGCCCATTAGTTATTGGCGAGATAAAACATGTTCTTTCAGATTACTTCCTCCTCTGTAAATCACTACTTCAGCGTCCAAAACCAAAACCGACACTTCAGGCGTGTCGTACATAGAATATGAGTCTGGAAAACGCTCCGCCGTAGGGCCAGTCAAACAGCAACTTTGAAGAAGGAGATTTGTCTCCTCTTTGTCATCAAAAATTTTTGCAATTCTTTCTTCGCCTGTGTGCCTCATCAAATGCAGTCCATTTGCGACTCGAATGGAAAAAAGCAGCCTTTCTTTCTGCTGTTCTGAATGCTTGTCAGCTTTTTGCATTCTAATGGAGAGCCTTTTCATTCTCATTTGCAAAAAGCGACTGGCAACATCAAAGGGCATCAGGAGGAACAAAAATAAAGTTCACTCTTACGTGACTTTTTGTCCGAGGAGAAATTTATGCATCTGGCCGTTCTCTTAATGAAGAAACTCAATGCAGGACCACCCCTGAATCCCTACTTTTTAATCCGACGAAGCGCAAAGCAGTAGGCAGTTTCTTTTATGGCTGTAATATAGGCATAAAATTGGCTGCGTTTCATTTCTATCTCATCAAACATAATCAGGCAGACAGAGAAAGAGGGGAAAATAATAATAAAAGAACTGTCACTATTGTAATTATGACGTCATTGCATTTTTATGGTGATTATTACTTTTGCACATTTAATCATTTACCCAATGTTTGATTCCCCTCATGATTCCAGGAATCAAATGGAAATCATGAGAGGGGGGGGGGGATCAAAGTTTCATTCCTCGAGCCTTTAGAGGGAAAAAAAAGAACTCTCGTTACAATCTCTGGAATATACATAGGAAAATGAACAGTTACTATAAGATAATTGATATAAAATTAATTTAGAAATTTTGCAGCTAATTACAATGAAATCTTGATTGGAATTTTGGGAAAAGACTAGATTTTTTCTCCATTATTTGTTCTTGGATTTTTTTTTCGGGGGTGAATGTCTGGTAAATTTCAAAAAAGATCATCTGAAAGTTTTCGTGATGCTTTATTACCAATCGGCAAAGTTGAAAGGAATCGTTATTTTAGACGTGGAAAGTTTGTAAAGTTATTTATAGGAAAGCTATCAAGATTCATATCTTTTAAGATACAATGCTAAAAAGGGAGCAACATATAATCTCTATTTCAAAAAGACTTTCACATTTTTTAACTCATTTCTCATTTACGACTCATTTATTGAAATTATACTTAGACGTTATTAAATACTAAGAAATTCCCTCACAAATTTAAAACTGTTATTGTCACCTTGCATTAAATCGGGTATGTAAAAATGAATCAGCACGTTATTAGAATTTAAACTCCAGCAAGACAGACTGACTAAGTTTTAATCAAACATAAAGCAGAGTGAATTTGGATATGATTATATTTAAAAGAGACACAAATGCTATAAAAGTCGTTGATTGTAGATGACTAAATATTACATCAGTAATTATTGATTACGGACTTAAGCAAACCTGTTAATAAGAATTTGTAAAAATTCTTTCTTATCATTGATTAAAAAAAACAAAAAAACTTTATATTTTCTAACTGAGAGGTTCACGTTTTCTTAATTTTCAAAATATTGCTAGCATTACTTGTTAACAAATGGTGTTAAATATAGAGTGTTTACATTATAAATGTAGTGCATTTAATTATAAATTGAGAGTAAAATAGTATTAACCTCTTCATCGTCCGTAACTAGTCTAGCGCGTTCACGTGAAACTTTTGCAGGGCGACCGTAACGCGCTTCAAATGTTCTCCTACGTTTTTAAAATTTTAAACGTTTAAAACGCTGTGTAAATGTTTATTTGCTTGAGTTTTTATTTTTGTTCGATCTAATGCGGCAAAAAATCCGAAGTGAAACAAAAACTTTCGCTGACGGGAGAGGACGGCAAAAGAGTTAAATTGCATAAGAAATATTGTCATAAACACTCAAACAATATAGTGATTTTTATTCAACTACTTAACTATTTTTGGTGATATAGGCCCAGATGGACCATTTGGAGTTATCCTTTGAGATAAGAGGATTAACCACTAGCATACATTATTTTTATCTGGAGATATCAATCGCTCTACAGAGCTTGGATAGAATTATTTCTATAGTTAGTCACATACAATCACAATTTAAATTTATGATAGAAGCAGCCTGTTCCTAATATAAACAATACTTTTTTTTCAAGATGTTTAATTCGAAGGTACCAAAAGTGGACAATGCTGAGTGATTAAATTAATGTATCCGCAATTTATTTTTAACTGAAGGAGGGGGAGAGACATTTTAATTTAAGAAAATCTTACGTAATGTGCTATTTCTGAGAGCTTTTGTAAAGTCTCCCCGAAAATCATTTTACCTGTGAATGATACTTCGACTGTCGTTAATTTAATATTTAGAACAGAAAGTCCAAAAAGCCGCTGGGTTACAATCATCTAATAGTAAATGTGCGCCAAGTTTCGGTAACTTAATTAAAATGACATCTGGCGTATGTTTAATAACACGCCAGATTTGGCGGAACTGTGGCGGCATCCCTACAAGAGCACGCACGATTGCCTCCATTTACTAACTGCTTTATCCTTTGTTCAGAAATATTTTCGCTTATTTAATGAAATCCCGCGGCAGCGGCAATATCTATTAACAAAGCGATCGGACAATGCACCGAAATAAAACTATGCAAATATTGGCTTCGTTCAACAAACTTTCATTTAACGAAGTTTTCTGACTAACACAATTTTCCGTAGAACTTGAATTTGAAAAAAAAAAAATAATAATGGATACCCATCTCATAATGAATATCGCATATTATTTATTCACCGTATTACGAAACAATTTTCATGCAATGGGAGTTTTCCATTAAATATTACTTCCTGCAATTTTTATGCTACGTTTCGTGATTTCTTATTTGTTGAAGTCACTAAAGAATCTATCAAACAGATTACCATGACTTCATGTGCAATAAGAACAAATGATTTCTATTTAATGAATTTTCTTTATAATGAAGTGGGAAAATGAGATTTCATTAAATAAAGATTCGACTGTAATTATGTCCAAAGTTATCACTTCTTAAGGGATGAACAACTGTATAAGTTAAATCAAAGAATGGAAATCCAATGGAATTTTTCAGCACTTTTTCATAAAATATTAAAATTGTGGATATTTTAGGACAATATAAATATAAATAAACTGGATTATATTGAAACGATATCCTAAATGTAGTTTCCTTTATATAACAAGTATTTCGCTTAGACACTAAGTAAGGCAAAAGGAAAAACTTATTTGGTTGATTCCCAAAAATCCAAATTTTTTAAAAGAAATAATATACTTCAATGTAAAAGAGCATGGCTGATTTGAACAGAATAATAAAAAACTCTAAACAACAGTAATTTTAGCTTTTTTATATACTGTTACGAAATTGTCGCGGGGTTCGTTTGAATAGTGGAAGTGATATGATGTGTAGAACGCTCAATCAGCAGACGGTAGTAGAAAATAAAACGACGACTTTTATTTACACGAAGACACACAGGACAGCACAAAAGCGACAGCTATATACAGCACAGAAGACGATTATCTTCAACCGAGACGTGTAGAATACAACATCATACACAGCAGCATACAACAAGAATCTACTGCAGACAGTAGCGCACAGCTCAGCTTCAGCACTAGCTTGACTCCGTCGCTTCCGATTACTCTGTCTTCGACTTCTCCGACTCGGACTCGGATTACTGACTTGACTTCTCTGGCAGCTGCAGCACCCTTTTATAGGTCTCAGGAGGCGGGGCTAGAAGCCTCTCAACCAATCAGGAACGTTCGAAGCGTATCTCGGTTCCTACTGGACGGATCGGGAAAATTCTCAAAGTTTCGGGTATAATCTACTTTGGCTCCAAAGTCGCCAAATTGGTCGCCAAGTCGCCAAATGGTCGCCAAGTTCTGGGACCCCCGACACGACGCCCAGACTCTGTCCTATACAGATGACTGCAAAACATTCTTTCCAATGATGGAACCAACTATGCTGGGAAGCAGCATTACGGATTCGTAACAATACAAATTCGAAAAGAAATATTATAGAATAAACGTAATGAATTTTAAAAAAATGGATCGAACTCTCTTTAACATGAAAGAACAGCTCTACGACTGTCTTCGCGATAAAAATTGAAAACAAGTATTATAATTTTTTTTTAAAGTCAATCCCTACTTTCGCAAGAATTGAACTCACATTCTTCACTTTCAAGTGAAAAATACTGAAATCCTTGTTTTTTACCGATTGATCTACTGCCTGTTGATTTCAATATTCATTACATACTGCTAAAACTCTATTTAAAGTATTGAAAATTAGTTAAAATTAATAATTAATGAATTAATATTTGAAAAAAATGTATTAACATCAAGTGTCAACCACGATAAGTTTAAAAAATATATTTGAACTTGAGTGAATGAATAAAAAGTATTTTATTAACGATTAAAAATTTGAACAAGATATATAAATATATACAGGGAGAGTATGAACTAATAGTAGGAATTGAAAGAAATGAGACATCGATAGGCTGGATCACTCTTAAATGGTCCAGTGTCAACTAAGTCATCTCAAGATTTGTTGAAGATGAATCATTTTCTTTCAAAATCATTGAATTTTTAGCATTAGGAAAATTCGCATTTTAATTGGAAACCTATTAAATGACTTTTGAAGGAAAATTAGATTAGTATAAATTTAAATACTATAATAACTCTTATATAGGCTAAAATTCTACATATTCATCAAAATGAAATTATTAAATCACAGATTGGAATTCGGATAACTTTTTTGGCTAATTTTATGGTGAGTATTTTTATTGTATGTAGTATAAGTGTCTCTAAGTCAATATAGCAAAAAAGTTTTTTTTTACGTTGATTTTAAATGTTTCCGCGAAATATTCAACAACATCTGATTAGCATTTATAAGAATATGAAAATATATTCTTTTTTATATTAAAAATGTAATAGTTTTGATATATTACCTTTTGTAGCATTTTTAAATGGTTCATAGATTTGAAACAGGAAAATTGAATAGAATTTGAAAGACACATAAAATGGTTTTAATTTCTGTATCTTTTGTATAATATTCTATACATTCAGTGTGTCCCAACAAGCCTTTCCTAAATATTGAACTTATGCATATAGATAGATTCTAGATACAAAGTTTCCTTAAATGAGATAAGAGAGAAATTAAAAGAAAACACTTATATTCTAGGAAAATTAATAGTAAAAAATGTTTAAAAATATTTTTTTTTCCATTCCTCTTTGTGTAAATGTGTCAATTAGTAAAACGTTTCCCTTATATTCATCTATGCATAAAAAAAGTTTCACAATTATCACCATAAAATTATGGTCTTCATATAAGATGTTAATGTAGATTAAACCCAGACATGTAAGAAAAATTTTTGTCCTTATATTGATTGAGTTTTAAATTGTTATTAGAAAATATCAGAGGGCGAAAACATCCAATACTCATTTAAATTATCAAGAAAACTTATAATTGAAAGTATGACATCAAAATTCGGACTATTTCGGATTAGAAAAGTTAATTTCGCCCTTTGCATTGAGTTGGAGAGTCATCACTGCCCAGAACCGGTGGCTAATAACGAAGCAATTACATTTCTCTTTATTGCATTGAATGTATCTACGCGTGTTGGAAGATTTTGCAACAAGGGTAACTTCATTCCGTAAGTACGCTTTTGTGTTACTCACAATAATTACCCTTTGAATTCCGAGGAGATAGTAGCCGTACACCTCTAATTGGGGTAAGCACGTTAACCTACCTTTCATTCATCATCTACTTCAACTCGAAACCGATTCCTTTCCAATATTGTCTACCGCTACCCGTGCCAACCCATCTCCATTACAAAATCGTAATGAAGTTCCGACCGAAGAACCTCGCCTCCACCCCCAGAGACTAATGGAATTAAGCAATTCGGGAAATCCACGCTTTCGACCCAATTAAAGAGAGTGCCCCCACCCCCCGAGAGTTAATTTACGAAGCATTTTCGGCTCGGCCGGGTGGAAAATTTTCCGCCAGGGCACCAACTACACTCTACCATAACCTACTTAAAACCGTCTTGCCAACGGCTAGTGGTCATTTACCTGTTGCTCCTAGTAAATTCTAGGGATCATTTCTGGGATGGCTTTGAATGCAAAGAGATTTGACTTAATTTTAGGTATTCTACATAATTATGATATAGAAATAATTTGCTGAGGGTTATATGGTATTGTTTTCAATAAAGAGTATATAGCTTTTAAATAATAGTTCGTGCGCCGATCAGCAAACTACTCGCTTCAGTCTAGTTCTTCAGGATTAATTAATTCAGTAGTAATTAATTAGTCTGACAAATTAATTCTAGAAAATTATCTTGATTTGAAGGAGATTAAAAGTTTCATTAAAATTTTGGAAATAACTATACTTAATCAAATACATTTTTTTTTTCGCTACTTATTAGCGAAACCATCATCTTCCTATTTTTGTTTTCTGCCTTGGTATCATGGACCAACTTTTTGCTAAAGATGCAAACATAGGAAGGAAAAATCAAAGAAGTTCTGACTTAAAATATTAAATGAAAGTTAAATGTGAAGAATGATGCGTGTTTAATCAAGGTTCATTCCGGCGAAGTGCCAGCGTTGAGTGGAGTTCAAGCGATTGCTGAAGTGAGCTGTGTGCTGACTCCTATTGTTTATTGAAGAAGCAGCATCGAGTCGTGTGAGGTAGTGAAGTAGTGAGTCGGCAGTCGAATACAGCTAAAGCGAGGAGATAGTTGAGAATTGCAGGAGTCTGGAGAGACCGTAGAAAGTAACAGCGTAGATTCCTTACTCCTGCTCAATTCTGTCTGCCACTTTGTGTGCTGTGATAATTGTTAGCAACCGATTACAACTTGCTGGCTGCTATTTGTATTAATTGGGCGGTTGTATATTATTTGTGTATGTGGCGACTGCGCTTTGTCGTCTGTGTATTCTTGTCTTTGTGTTATTAAACGTCTTCATTTGCTACTGAGGCCTGTTGATTGCGTTATACCACGCACCCACTACAAGCGAACCTGTTGACTTTACGGATTTAATGGAAGAAGTATCAGTAACAATACAATATAACAATATTTAACAACGAGCTTATATTATTGCTCAGAATCAAGAGAAACACAATAATAAATAATTCTTTGTAAACTCAATCATAAAGTCTCACTTTGAATTGTCCGGCACGCTCTCCATCATCCGGCGTTATTACCGTGGTCCACTTGGCATATGTCTCTCACTCGGCACATATCTGCGGAAGGGAAAAACACTTTTCAGATTACAAAAGTAAGCAAAATCTCGGGACTATAAAAAATTTTCGAAAATATCTGAATAAATAATAACGCCATAAGAAAGTTTTCTAATCATCTACGTTTATTTATTCGGTAAATATTTTTTATTTAGTTAAATTAGAATAAAGTTATTTAGTGGAAAGACAAAAATAAAATATAGCTAATTTTTCATATGCAGACGATAAAATTTCTACTAGGAGCATCGCAAATAATTTATTTTTATTTCCCACATCGGTCTAGATAATTCAAAAGATGTAATTTTGAAACGAGTCAGAGAGTAAAATATATACACATAAGCGAAATTAATGTTATAGGCGAAAGAAGGAAATGAGATAACAATATATGTACACAAGGTTATTAAAATTAATGCATCCTTGTTTGGAACGCCTTGGTGAGAGAATCAGTCGACGTAACGCCTTCATATTTCGGGAATATATGTACAATTCAGTAACAGGCTTGGGCGTTAATTTTCTTCCTTCGCGCCGTTTTGAATTATTGTGTCCATTCAGAATTCCGAAGAAAGAATTTTAAAATTCAGGCAATTTCTTAATTAGAAATCTCAAAGCTGAAATCTTTTATAGTAATATTTCCTCTTCGTAAGTAATTATATAGTCTATAATTATTACTTACTTAAATTCTGCTTTTATGGAAGTAATAATGAAAATATAACTTCGCATGTTTGATTATGATTAAAAGTTGGGATTGAAATTAGTTTTCGAATGTTGTTTTATAAAATTATCATCCATTTATTTATAAAAAGATTCATTAATAAGATAAAGTCATTAAAACATTTTATAATTATTTTTACATCTGTTGTTTAATCTAAATCTTTATGAAAAATATTGATTCGATCTTATTGAAGAATGATTCGGCCCGATACTGAATAGCATTAAAATTCATTGACTGTAGGTAATGACAATCATCGATAAAAGTGAAAATAAATCTCTTCTCATAGGAACAATATCTAAAATACTCATACATAAGCCTTTTGTTCGATGCAAGGCTTTCTACCAATAAAAACACTAAATTTATGTGTGAAATACTTCCATAATTGATCAAATTATCAGTTTAATCAACATAAGAGGGAAATAAATTGTTATATAGACTTCTTATGCGAATTATTTGAAGGATAAAGTTGTATGTTTTGGAAAAAAAATTATGGCAGTCAACCTTAAAGCTGTTGCTGTTAGATATGAATTCAAATGATAGTCAGTATAAATTATATAAAATGATTTAAAAAACATTTTCATCGTATATTCATGATGAAATAAAATATGGACCTGAATTAAAATTAAAGATTTTAACTTTCAGGAATCATCTGTTCTAATGTTTGTATCAAGTTAATAGTTTTAATAATAATAATAATAATAATAATAATAATAATATATTTAGAGCAGTGAACAAGTCCTTGTCTTAAGTGAATATATATGTATCGAATTACTTTTCCGAGTACAAAGGGTTCTAAATCATCAAAAAATTCTGATTCTTTCGAGGAACATTCAGAATATTGAGACAAATATAATAATGAATTCATAAGATGAATCAATTAAGTCACCTCTGAGGACATTTATGTAGATTTTTTTTAAAAATAATTCAATGCAGTACTTGCCAGAACAGTTATTGGGTAGAAACCTCCTTCCGTGCATTGGCTTGCCACTGTGTTGCAGCAAGGGTGAGATGATGGGGGGTCTGTGCATAGGTGACACTTTTTGCTTCATTTCGGAGAGCAGGGGCATCATGGGGTCCAGCGGGTTGGAAGGCAGAATAGGGGTGATACTGCTGCACAATCCCGTATCTCCGGAACCGCCCCGAACCTCAAAGCTGAAAGAAATTAGTTTTCAAATGTAAAAAGACTATGTTCAAACATCATCGGAAATTCTATAATAAAAACAGAACCCCCCGCCCCCCCAAAAAAATTAAGCAATTTAAAGACACAGAAGATGTGCACTGAAAGTGTAAAATATTTGGTAAAATTTTGATAGATTTATTTCATTTTTTTTTATTTACGAAGTACTTAAAAGTTCCAAGGAAAATAAATATTTCGGTAGCTTTATTCTTTTGTTTCGAAATAATTCACAAATAAGAGGTGTGCTAATTTTACTTGTGCTTCTTCTCACGATGCTTACTTGACTACATCAAAATTATCTGTCATTAAATTTTAATTAAAGGGAAATCATACCACACTTGATCAGTCAAAGACAGAAAATCGATTACTTTTACTTTATTTCTATTTCATGTATATAAGGTTTATAGTGAAGATATTTCAATTATGCATGATTGATTACCAAACGGAATTCACCGCGTTGGCACTCCCCAGGCAGCACAGCCTGTTGCACAATATTGTACGATATTGTTTGATACTGTTGATTGTTGAACAATAATATATAATATTGCGAATATTATTTTATATCATGCAATATTGTGCAATATATGTATGCTACTAGAGCCTTGAATTGCGTCTCTCATATCTTACTGATCAAATATCATATAATATTGTGAATATTATTTTATATCACACAATATTGTGCAATATATGTGGGCTACTGGGGCCTTGAATTGCATCTGGCTTATTTACTGCTCAAATATTAAACAATATTTGCGCTGTTATTATTTATATATTATTATATATAATTCAATATTGTACAATATATGTGTGCTAGAAGGGCCTTGAATTTCATCTAGTTTATCTTACAGAGCACATGAGACAAAATGAGGCGGAAGTTCCGCCAGAGAGGTTGAATATTTAAAAAAAAAAAAAACAGGAATTTCCAAAAGATGTTCCAAAGAGAGTAGAATTCAGATACTTAAAAATGTAAATATAGTCTAATTCTGCTTAGTCCAACTAGTATCTAACCTAAACAGCTAAATACGAGTCAGGATGAAGGAAGAATGTGACAACTTCCACAGCTCAAATTGACGTAAGAACATTTAAAATAACCTGAAGCAACATTTCAATTTTACTTGGTGAAAATTCTGGAAATTCTCTAGCAGTTCACCACCCCAAATGCAGCAGGCAATTCTTTGCAATAGCCCGTTTTTGGAGCTGGTTAAGAGCGCAGAAAGGATTGATCCCGCGACTATCTTTCTCTGATTTAAATTTATCAACCGTCTTAACTCAATTGACTTCTATAAAGCTTTCCTCTTTCCGCATAAAATGCTCTCTTATGCATTAAAATATATTTTTTCACAGAATTATCTTTAAATTACTGCTTGTAAAATAATCCTTGTAAATATGGTAACAACAGATTTTGAAAATGTGCTTTTATAATTGGTCTCAGTTTTAAAAACTTTAAAGTTAAATTATTTGAGTTTTTCTTTCCTTGCCCAAATTATTCACAAAATATGAATTTGATGATTAACAAAATATTTTATTCCTCTAAATCTGAAACATATATAGTAAAAATTAAATACTCAATTATTGATCGAATTCCTGCATTTCTAAAGTGACTATAAAGGTGGGTTTACACTCAGCCAGTTATAAAATTCCAATAAATGGCGCAAGCGCAGAAGGAAGATTGCGCATGTCCTGAGAAAGCGGACACTAGCAAGTTCTTGTCTTGACGGGATAAATACTTGCTACTGTACGGTTTTCTGCTCATGCGTGGTCCTGCTCATGTTTAATAGCTGAATTAGTGTAAACACACGTTTATTCCGGTTTGAGGTTTAAATGTTTATTTAGAATTCCTAATAATGTCAAATTCGTTTATAAAATTGATTAGAAAATTATCAGTTTTGAAAATGAGGATTAATTTTTTTAATGATATTCAGCACAAAATGCACTGACGTACATATGAGCAGAAAATGGAGGCATGACTAGGGTTTTTGAAAATAGTTGATTAAGTTACAGATAGCATAAATTTTAAGGATTACCAGATGAACGACATATTTTAAATATATTTAAAAATACATATAGATATTTTCGGAATACACATAGATATTAAAAATTGATAAAACAATCAAATAAATTTTTAGCGAGTTTACAGCAAGGTACAGATATCAATATTACTACAAAATTTTCATATATTTGTCTTACTTTTGTCTTTCATCCATATCAGGTTTGTCTATTGCTAAAAAGAAAAAAAAATGAATCATGTATTAATTACATAAAGCACAATCTGTTTATATTATATTAAATAGATGACAACTAATTCTGAATTAAAATATTTCAATTTATTAATATGAAATGATTCATTTTTAATGGAGCAAGTCTATACTATAAAAACATTTTCTGCATTTAACTATGTACAAGTGTTAAAACTCGAAAACATCTATATTCATGGTGCCATTGGTTTTACAATATTTGTTCTTTTAATAGAAGCCTATTTTCCGTATGGTTAGCAGGATGTTTAAAAATATTGACACGCGTACGCCGCACAAGAAATAAAGCCCCTTTTGTTTCAGATATAAATATTCTGTCTCAGATTCTAATAAAATATATCAATTGCATAATTTATATCAATTAAAAATTTTAGTTTAATAAAATATATAATTTCTCTTAACCACATTTAGAATGGATGATGCATAACATAGCTTCTAATGCATTGGGGGTCTCTTTTACTGCCAACTAGTTTCATAAATTATCTGGGAAAAGTTTCAACAGCTTTCTCAAAAAATTAAATTTGAAAAAGAAGGGAAAAAGTCATATCGTGTGGCGATTGATTCTCAAAAAACATTTAAAAATTTTGTGCACGAGCATAATGGCCAAAGAAAAAAAGAATTAAGGCAAAAATGTATTGAGGCAAAATGTTAACTTCAAATTTCATTTTCATTCCTTTCTTCTTTTTTTTGAAAATCTTTCATTATGATATCATCTTAAATCAGGGAATAACATTTTAAGAATACATTTTATTGGGGGTACTCTTTGTTGTACCCCAAATTTTATTCGGTACTTGAGTACTCATTGATAGAAAAGTTCTTTTATATATTTTTCGGTGATCCTGTTTATTTTTGAATTTTTAAATTAGCAAAATTGAATTTTTTTTAAAGAATCCTGCAGATATACTGAAACTTTTACAAGTTTTCTATTCTATTTAAAATAAAAATTTGAAATATAATAATTATTCCTGATATAATTTCTTCTAGTATAATTAAATATTCATTATATTCTATAGCACATTGTTTAAGTAATTTTAATACCTACAGCCTTTTTTAATTTAAAGCTATCCTCTTTGGAGAGGAGATTTCTTTGTCAGTGTTGTAACTTATACCCTACCCTCCAACCCATTATCCGGTAAGACATCCAGATGCAAACATAGAGCTGTTTTGGATAGCAAACTCAACAACTTAAGGCTGTCATTAGTTGATATTTTTTTCCAGGAAAAGAACGATTTGATTGGATTAAATTCGGTAAGTTTGAATTCTTGTAGCATGAGTTTGGGCTTTTCGCAAAAATTATCACAATGTTGAAAAAGTATGCGACAAATGACATTATCATATTAACAATTCGAGTCTTCTGAATTAATACAGATACGTACTTATTATATACTGAATCACTGAGTAGTGAAATCCTTGATAATAACTTCCAGCAATAACATAATCATGCAGTGCGGCCTTCAATCAAATTTGAATGTAAATTCCACCCCGCTGGTGTAATTTTCAGAGCTTGCTCGGAAGCGTTTTAGTTCATTATTGGTCTAGATCAGGGATAGGCGTGGCCGCGGTTGCCTGGTGGTAAGGTTTCGGAATCGGAGGGTTTCAGGTTCGAGACCCGATTCCACCGAAGAACCGTCGTGTAAGGGGGTCTGTTGTACGTTAAATCCGTCATGACCAAACGTCCTCCTGCAGGTGTAGTGTGGAGAGGGGGGTGCCAGTTCAGGTGTCATCCTCGACATCTGACCGCGGTTCAAAATGACGAGGTCCGCCCCAAAATAGCCCAAGTGATGCTTCAAACGGGACGTTAATATAACTAAACCAAGCCAGTGATAGGCGTTAAGTCGATCACGATCGACCGATGGACCACCAAGGCATTTGCGGGTGACCGCTTTTATGAAGACCTAAGACGCGCATACGAAAAGAAACATATTTATGGAACATAGTTTTCCTCAAGAGATAAAGAGAATACAAAGTTTATCTCCTCCAAAAGGACATAATTTTTAAAGCACGTTGTTCAGAACCTAAGAATAACTTTTGAAATCTGATGGACGTCTCTTAATTTTAATATCATTTAACATCGTTCTTCGGTTATACTTACCTGTGTGAATCTGTAATTTCAGAGATGAATATAATTAAGACAACATATCTCATATCTCTCTCCTATCTCATAGACGACCATTTAGAATTCAGTACAAGATTAGCAGTTAGTAATTATATTTTGAGATATTGGCGGACAATATGTAGCTGAAGTTTTTTATTCTATAACTAAGAGAACTAATTTTCGATGAAAATGATTTATTTTCTAATGTATAATTTTGAATTTTTTAATATTAAATGCATCATTTCATATTATATCCGTGGCAATTATTATTGTATTTGTAATGATGTAGGTAAGTCCATATTCCGTATTTATTATTAAGTTCATAATAAATATTATAGACTTACGCCACTGTGTAAATCGCAACACCTTGAAAAAATCAGAAGTTTCCCGTACCATGAAAAAGTCTGCCCACCCCTAGTCTACATTTAGATAGAATTGTCTTTAGACTTACTCTTTGCTTTCCAAATATTCTTGCTGAAATATGCGGTATATGTTTTTTAAACACATTTAACAGTCCTAGAGATAATAATGACGTGCAAGCATAAACGTCCTCCAGAACGCAAATCGCAGCCTGCATCGCTTCCAGCAATCAAAGCGACCGAACAAAAGGGTTGCGGCACAAGAACAGGAACATCTGTGTCAACTGCCGCCGAACCTCAGGTGGAGCAGAGAATGGACTTTCATTTCTAGAAAATAATGGAAATTTCTCCGGGCTTCTTTTATTTATCGATTCTTCCCCTCGTTTCTTACAAGGCATTTTTAAAGAAAAAGAGGGATGGTGGGGATGGGGGAGGGCGATGTTATATGGTTTTGTAAAATCTATTTCTTCTGTATCTGAGGCGTTCATTGAAATAGAAGGGAATTTGAATGGTTGGCGCCCCAGGCTGGTGTCTTTTTAGGAAAATAAATGTAAGTTTATCGTTTCTGTAAGATTTTCTTTCTTACAACTCTGAAGATGGAACAGACTGAAAATAAAATTCATTTTTTTTTCTATTTGAATCAAAACCAAATACGAGGATGCTTTAAAATTTCGAAAATGAAAACAAAAGTAACTGTAAGTATTAATATTCATTTTGCTAGCAACATCTTATTGCTTTTATCCTGAAAAGTTTGAAATAAAATTCCAAAGAATGCATTCCTAAACACATCCTCATATTTTATTTCTGCAGTGCGTAACCAATTGAAGGAACTTTTACCTATAAAACTAACGGCAATCAATTTTTCTTGCTTCATTCTCTTTTTTACCTGCATCGATTCTTTTTTTTACATTGCTTCATATCATTAAGAACCTTATCGCAAAGTAACACAAAATAATGGCCAGCGGAGGGTATAAAATACAAATGACAATATGTCCAAATTTCTTACCTCGTAGAGTATTACTATTATTTAAAAAGATTAAAGTAAAAGCTTATCCTTTTAAATTCCTCAATTCAAATAGGGAATCTGATTTGTGAGAAAATATTATAGTTTTATAATATATTTCATTATAGTTTTATAGTGAATAGAGTCAAATAATTTTATAATTATAATTACAATAAATACCGTTACAAAAGGTCATAGGTTATTAGAAATATTTTTTGTCTCTTTAATTAACTGTTTTGAATAAAATGCCGATGAAAGACTAATAATTACTATCAAGCAATACTCCGACCTAGCCAGAGGTCATGCGGAAAACTTGATGGGGCCACCGAAGGGCAACCCCACTTAGCACGAAAAAATAAAAAAACACTTGATGACATTGGACATTCGCAAACAACAAAGGACCCTCTAGAGAAAACGCATATTGGTCCAGGAAGAAACATTCCATTTTACATTATATATTAAACTGTGAAACATTAAAAGGGAAGGAAGTATTTAATATTTAGTGAAACCGAAATTTTCGTAGTAACATTTATTTTCAGTGTAAGTAGCAACATATTTAATTTTAAATAGCAATACGAAAGATGTTCGCAACCTTACCTTAATGATATTCTAGCATAAATAACTATAGAGCATTTTTTTAGGGTGTTTATAGCTTTATCATGAAAAACATAATTAAAAGAAAGCATTTGAGCCCTTTAGGCAAAACATTTTCAGACAGCTCATCCACTAGCATAATTCTTTTCTGTTAATTAAGGAAATGCTATATAATCTATTTTACGTAGCAAATATTATGAAAATTATAAGACAAATTATATAAGATATTCATCCGGAAACATTACTAGTTAATAAGTTCTCAACCCGAATTTGTGCCGTAACAATACAAATAAATAACAGATAATTTGGGCTAAAAATGTATTAGATTTGATGGGTTGTTTCTTCGAAATATGCTAATTATTCGTGTTTAGATATGAAGATCATTGTAAAATAATCAATAAAATTGAGATAATCATGAATTATCAATTTAATAATAAGTTTAAAAAACCCTAAAAGAAAAGTTCTCAACAGCATGTGTGTCAAACCATTATTACAAGTTTCATATTTAAAAAAATCAAAATTAATGCTATTATAATGAAGCTATTTAAATTCCTTTTATGTGAAGTGATAAACATTAAATATAAGTATTAAAATGGTACCGAACGCAATGGTGTTATTTCAAATCACGTAAACTGATTGGCTGAGAAAAACAATTATTGAGAAATTAAATATTTTAGCAGGAATTTTCAGTTACTTATCGTCAGATTAAAACAAACCTGTCTATTACGCCGGACACACACACTCACACAAAAAGAATAAAATGTTCTGTCGCTATTTTTGCTAGCATAATCATAAAAATGGGACATACATATTTTTATTGAAATTTTTATTTCTAATATGTTATTAAAATAACTTTTGTTACAAATTCAGTCTTTATTTCTTCCGCTTTATGCATAATGGAGCTGTTGCAAGAATAACATTTCTAATGGAAATGATTCCATATTAAGGAAAATATTCTGTATACGAATAAGCTTTATAGTTTTTATCGTTGTGCACTTCGATTTTGATTCATTATTAATAAAAATAAAGTCAATTAATAATAGAATGAATATCAAAATTTTATCACCAACTGTCAATCAAATTAAATTTGTTCGTTCATTCTTCTCCTGAAAGCATTTTCATTTCTTACTGAAATCTGAAGTTGAACAATATTACGAAATTAGCATCATTCATTCAAAAAAAATGACTAACGCACCCATTTTAAATAATATAAAACAAATGTTAAATAAATTTATAAAGACGCCTGAAAATCAATTCTATATTAACGTTTCAAAATACAATTGTCTTTACAGAATTTAAAAAAAAATATTTTTTGGTATAAAAATGATGGCGGAATGCACTTTGCTGCGTCAATGAAGGCTAATTCTACAAAGTACATATTTTACTCTCTATGAATCCAATAATTTAAAAAATAAATAGCATTTATTAACCATTCGTAAGAGTTATTGACTCGAAATCAATGATTAAAAGAATGAAAGAAAGTAATTTTTGTTTGTCGTTCATAACTCTCTCGATAACTTCCTTTCCACATTTAGCATTTTTATCTCCCAGTGAATTCTGAAGTTGAACAATACAGTATAGAATGTATGTTATTATGATTACAGAATCTATATAATTATGATGTACAAAATTCATATTACTATGCGTTTACTTATCGCATCATCAGATACCGAACAAAATCTATTCAAGTAATGGAATTGTTCACTCATATCTATTAATCATAGATTTTGATGGAACTTGCAAAAGTAAATAAGGAATCATTTTATTTATTACATTTGTTTAATTGTAATAGCTTAGCTACTTTCCATCATGAATATAATTATTAACACTACATACAGTTGAAAAAAAAGCGATATTTTTGTTATCGTGTAAAAATAAACACTCCACATTTAAATTTTCTTTCTTATCATTCACTATTAACCTGAGAAGTTCACTCCATATTTGTACGCACTGCCGTAAATCAATTTTATCACTGCAGTAAAATGCAGTTTTACAAATCTGTTGAAAAACTTTTTTGGATTATTCGGAGAGATGTTAAAGACGTGTCCTAATCGATCCTCCTCTGTATATTCATCAATTGAATCATAATTTAATAATATAAGGTAACGTATAAAGTGTGAGTTGCGATGTAAAGGACATTAACAGTAGAGACAGCATCTAAATTTAAAACTATGAGCAATTAGGTAAAATTGCATCTGCGATTTCTAATGATCTATCACAAAAAACGGCGAGGGTGTGATAACGTGGTTGGTAAAGCGTTGGATTCGCATCCCTAAGATTGTGAGTTTGAACACCGCCGGCCGAAGACTCTTCTTGTGTGTGGAGGGGCTGACACTCGTATAAATCTGACGTGGTCACAATGTCCTCCATGTCGTGAGTAATATCATGGGGCTACTGGTTCAGAGGTGATCGTTCTCTGATACAGGTCTGAATTGCGATCTGTGGATGAGTGAATGAAATGCATGAATGAAGTCCACCCCGTAAGAAGGGTTGTGACACGTGAGTAGCTAAGACGGATTCTTGGCCTTAGTTGGCGTTACTGAAAAAACAAGAGACGCTCATTCGGTTTAAATAGCTGATAGATAACTGTGAGCGGGCTTGTAAAATGCCATAAGTCGCAACAAAAGAACATGGAATCTGAAAAACGTCATTATACGCAGTTTCGTTTATCGTGTGATTGTAACGTCAGGCGGAAAAGGATCGATTTAAAAACACTCGACACACTTTCTAAGGAACGTTTCCATTTATCATAACTATTCACCAGAATGAATTTACATCACCTAACATACAGAAATTAGTGGCAGAACCTCCCCTCTAGTATATTTTTAACTTTTTAAAAGCTATTGGTTTCTATCATTTTATATAGTTTTTTTTTAATATTTTACTTACTTTACTTAACTTACCTCTCAAGTATTGATTACTGTTGATTTATCGATTTTTTTTATTTATTTAAATTTTTAACTCCTCATGTGATATTATTTAAAACCACAATTCTCGCAGTAGGGTCAATTTTTGACTCTTGCGCTATTAACCATAAATCAACCAACCAACCATAACCAGAATGGAGCTCGCAATTACTGAGCTTTTGTGTGAATAGGTTACAAGGCTTTGAAAATCATATGTTGTGTTAGTGTCTTGAAAATTTATTCTGAATGATCAAACATCTTCTTTTATATATGATGTGGATAGCTGCAAAGTGAAGTATCGGGAAAAGAGAAGTCCTCCTCCGACTACGCTATAAAGTTATGCAGTTCATTTGAATTTGTATTATTCTCTTGTAGTTTTAAGTGACATTTTAATTTAAAATCAACAATCAAAATTTAGTTTTAGATTGTAATTCAGACTATTCGATAAAAATTTTATCCCACTTCGCATGCAATGTGAAACGACCATAGCTTATAAAAAGGTAAATTATAAGATCAAGTCTACAATTTAAAGTCCTTTGAAGAAAATTTCACTCTCAAGGGTGGAATTAAACGGATTTTCGCGTTAGACGCATAAAATTTTTATTAAAGAACCTTTCGTGCCGGCGATGCAATTCCGGATTCCCAATTTCCATTCTCTTTCATCGATTAGAAGGAAAGGGAGTCTTCAAATTGCCAGGAATCTTATATTTATCGGCGACTCTATTATATTCAGTGTCTAATGGATCCCTTATCGGACTCTATCAGACTGCAGGGGATGAAAAAGGAAAATGATGAACGCAACAAATCTTCGTTCCATTATTCTTGGAATGAGTTCGGTTGGAAATGAGGTAGGAAAAGAGCCCTCATTTTTACTACTGCTGGGAGAGAAATAAAGAAATAATTCATCCTGCTTAAAATGCAAGGTCAGAATATATATATAAAAAAAACTACGAAACGCACCGCTCAGCAAATGGAAGGTCGAAGTGTCCATTTTTAATATTTTTCCCACCTTTAGGCAAATAATCGGGATTTGCTATTTTTTGAAATATTTCAAATGGATACAAATATTAGAGTAAATTAATTTACTTCAATTTGCCATTTATTTACTTCAATTTGCTATTAATTTAGTTCAATTTGCCATTGGATTTATTGTATTGCATAAATTTTGCAATGAAACATAATCGATAGTCTCAAACAGACTGGCGAACGAATCGGCTTAGATGAAAGGAGATATGCTGAATTCTTAAATTCTTTTTCTATAAAAAATGTAAGAAATTTTATTGTGCTCTGTATAAACTTTTTATTATTCTTGTCTTAGATTTGATTTCGGCACTGCATTCTCTTGGGATATGAAACACGCTGTGATGAGAAGATTACGTTTCTATTTTTGTAAATACCATAAGGATTGCTTTAATGCTACACCGTCCGACGACACAGCATTCCTGTCTAGGAAACTATCTAGATCTGAAACAGTTCTACCGGCGCCAAACAAAAGAATCTCGATCAAACGAACAAACGCAGAGTATTAAAAGACCATTAAAAATTTAGCGTTTATAAGTAAAATTCAATACTTTGTAAGAAGGAGAAAGCAGTTTCAACTGTGATTTTTTAAAAATAAAATTGAACGAAAGGGATAAAAAAGGCTCCAGTTCAACATCTGGACATCCATATTCAAACGGTATGGGTTTTTCGGGGAGGTAAAAGTAGTGTGGTGAAATGTGTCCTTATAAAGAACTTAAACATGTATACTTTGATATTTCTGTCGAATTCTTGATGATTTTGTTTGTTTAAATAAATCGCAGATTTAATAATCTATATCTAAAAGACCAAACTTCGCTCGGTAAATATTGCTTTTTTTTTCTTTTTTTTTTGTAAAAATGTGTTTTTTTGAGAAAATATTTAGATATGAATCACATACATATGAATATTTTTAAATCTTACCAACATATGAACTGGTGAATTAGATAAAAAAAAAAATCATGAATGCACTTAGTTTAATATGTTTTTCGAAATAATCTGCAATATTACAGTATTTACTTTACAGTTTATCTATCACTAGGGGGCTCCACCCCCTGCTCGGTTATACTCGCCAACCCTGGTGAGGTCGAAGTGTTGCCAAGCGGCTATTAATAAATTCGGCCTGATTTTGTATCCACGTATGCGTTTTATATAAATAGATTACTTATGTTTTTGAACATACACTCAGTTTTATCATGGTGAAATCGGGTCCGAGGTGCTGCTACATGACGCTGCCAGCATGAGAGTAGATAGAAAAAAAGTTCTAATATTTAGTTAGAAAATAATATTTTTTTAGTGTGTGTAAAA
>JAPMOR010075478.1:786184-815808 GCA_026543865.1 Argiope aurantia
ATTGCATTAACACTATTATGAGTGTGAACTCCTGCGGTCTATTGCATTCTATTCAACACATAGCATTCATTATGTCTCTTGTCAGATAAGCAGAAAAAATATTCATAAGCATCAAAAAGGATGACTGGACCATTGTGGTAAAACATTGTGGTTAGCTATGCTCCTTAATTTAGACTAACCTCCAAATGTTTACCAAGATATTTTCAGAGCAATTAAAACTATTTCTCGAAACATGCGCATTGCGATAAGTTCTTAATTACAGAACTAAGTCTTATCTAATACCACAGAGAGAGAAGTGGATTGATTTATAAGTGCAACGGCATAATGATTTTTAGTAATTAGAATTGTAATTAAAAATAACCAAAAATAAAATGAATAAACTCTTGAAACGAAAAAATTCGATGTTTATTAAAATTATTTCCAAAAAAAAAAAGAAAGAAAGAAAGATGAGAACAATTTTTCACTTTACCCGGATTATCAAACATAATATCCGCACTCATTACAAATTAATTGTTCAATTCGTACTTTTATTTTAATCCACTGCTCTGAAGAGCAAATTCCTCTACTATCGGTTTTCCCTTAAGTGAGCACTGTGCGTCAGTTAAACGAAATTATTACCTTGTATACGAATCACCACAATTTTATAATTATAGCTCTGCCAGCATTAAGAAAAATAGTTAAGCACTCATAAAATAATGTATGATATTCATATAAATACTTTACTCCTTTTAATCCGTACATAGTATCATTCTTAGATGGCTTCCCTTGCACATTGATATACCAGGAAATGAATCAGTGGACACTTTAGCGACATCTGCTACCTGTATATTAAATTCTTTTAATCCATTAAACGATATAAAATACCCATGTTAAATCCAGTCTGCGTTTAAAATAGCAAACCCAGTGTAATCTTAAAAAGGCAAAAAAAAACCTTTAAACAATTAATCACCTAATCGATTTTTGGCATCTTGTTTGCCTAGTAGAACACTTGACGCAATTCTTACCAGATTAAGAATTGACTACAAACGATTCCCACATAAACATTTGCTGTTGGGGGAACCTGCACCCCAACGTGCAGTATGACGGCTTCACACATTTTAATGGAATGTCCACAAGTTAATAATCAACGCATTCACTGCTTTCATTCTTACCACATCAAATTAAAAGGCATTCTTCATAAAGTTTCCCATTCCCATCTTCTTACCTTTATAAAAATGATTTCAGTTTACTTTTTGATATGATTCTTAAATGACTTTTAGATTGTGTTTTACCGTGTGCCTACTGTTAGCAGATTTTACAGGTTGACAGGTCCTGGCAGGAAAATGACGCAATTTAGAAACAAATTTTTGAAATAAGATTAGCTCTCGCCAGATGTTTGGCTCAGTCTAATCATAAATATATTTGAGGTTAATGAACATAAAGCCAATCGAAACCAAACCTTTTACAAAATTTGTAATCAATAGATGGGAAGATAGTTTTTTAAAAGAATAAAATCAGTTCATTCTTTTCTTAGATCTGGTAAAGAGCCCTTCCACTGCTTGTGTTTCGCCTCTCTGTCTGGTGAGGAAACGCGTTTGTCCACCAACAAGAATTCTTCCTTATGGGAACACTTAAATAGGCGACAATGAAAATCTGTTTTACCATGTAGGATATATGATCCAGTTGCTTCCCCCGCCCCAACCAATCATTGTGCACTAGCATCAAGAAATCACTTTTATTTTATTCCACACCTTTGGAGAGAGGATTACTCTGCTATCGCTTTTCCCTTACGTGAGCGCTGTGAGTCAGTTAAAATAACGGCAGCCTGTCTATTAGCTGAAGGCTTTCTTTCGGATTATGAGAAGTGCTGTTTTGAACCTTTCAAAGTTTTGAGTATTAGTGTGGAGTGATGTTTACTCACTTTGTTAGTTTAATTATTTAAGTAGAAACCGATTTGGTTTGGGTTTAGGTTTTGTGGCACAAGAACCAATATGAAGTTCGTATTGCTCCAGACAAGTTTATTTCTAGTTCATAGTATAATAAAATGAGTTTCTATAAAAATGATGCAGAGATAACCATGGTAAAATGACGATATATTACAAAAAAGTCATATCGAAACTATAATTGTGAGTTCAAATTAAGGAATAAAATCCTGTAGATTTTAAAGAGACACAAAGGTTCTAATGTGGGTCTCTGCCCAGCAACAAGGGCAAAGTCATTGCTGTTGTTTTGGAGTAAAGCAAGCTCTGAGCATTAAAATATGGACATTCAATAAGGATATGATAAACGATTGCTCCTCAATCCCAATGTGGACACATCGGCAATTGATCATTTAATAACAAATGCCTATGTGTAAATCTGTGACCGATTACCAGACGAGTTAAAACTGCGTCATGTTTTCATTTATTTAAAGAAGGCTAATTTTCTATGATATACTTGCAAGTACGAAGTTTGTTTAGAGTTTCTGAATCTCACTGAGTTTGCCAGTTGATGTAAAGACAGCGCTTGCCTGTTTCTTCAAATCGCATGCAGGTAGGGGTGTTTCTAAAAAAACAAATTGAGAATTTCGCACTCTTATAGGCTTGCTCATTACCACATATTTCCAACTGAAGGTGGGTCCTAATAGGAACTGAAGGTGGATTTCTTGCTTCAGATTATTTGACTTCATTAAGAAAAATATATAGGAAAAACTTAAAAATACGTAGAATTTGATGAATATCGTTTTAATAATTAATCTTACATATACAGAGTGTCGCCGAATTCGAGCGACAAATCAGAGGGAAGATAGTAACCATCAGGAGGATGAAGAATCACCATACAACATGGCGTCCCAAACGACGATTAGTAGGTGAAAATCACAAAAATATAGAGAGTCGGAAAACTGTTGAAAACTGTAAAAAATTAATAAAAAAATAATCATAGAGGTATCAGGTATCGTTTATTGAGTGAAAATGCAAAAACAGAAGTCGAAAAGATAATGAGTCTGGCGAAAGGAATGGCCCTATGAATCCGAGGATTAGGAACAAGGTAATCGATAAGATGCCTTCTCGTGTGTAAATTTTTCATGCGTTCGAGAAAAATAAAAGCAGCGAGCAAGTATTCATTAATGAACATTGCAGAATTGATGGTCATTAAACTTCATTCGCGAATAATAAGTCAGATTTCCCGAATGTAACTAAAATGTGCTCGTGCTTCATTTCGCATTAACCAAATTGGCGGTGTTCCCTGCTGTAAATCCGGAGGAACATGCTGGAAGAAAACAAGGTATTTGGCACCGCTGAGGCGTTCGGGCAGAAGATTCAGTACAAATAGATGATTCTATCCAGATGCTATCAAATTTTTGTTGTACGTTCGACGAGATAGTGATGTGGGGATTTTCGAATGACCAAATATTCGCATTGTGCATGTTGACGACACCTTTTCTCTTAAAGCAGGCTTCATATGAGAATAAATCTCTAGCAGAAAAGTATGCCTCTTCCTATGTAGCATCAAGCATCCAGCTTGCGAACTCCACCTGATTTGCGATTTTCATTGAAAAACGTTACCTGCGACACTATGTTTTCTGGTAATTTTTAATCTATAAAGAAAGATTTTAGCATATAAAGATTGATTGGTATCAACTTATAAACCAAATCTGTCAAAGAGTCGATCGTATACATTCTCATACATGTAAATGCAATAATTCGAAAACGCAACAACTTAGATAATTAAAATTTGATATGTGGTCTTGTTATTAAAATTACAGATGGGTGTCAAATGTTGGTTTAATTCGGTCGAAAGAGTGGCGGCCAAAACACACAGTCAATTTTCTTCCCTATACTCTGAATCACAAGACGCTCATGTGTGGGAATTTGAAAATGAAATTTTGAGAACTCATTTGCCCAACGTCCAAAATTTTCTTTTGGAGAGAGAAAACCTATGCCAAGGAATATTTGAGGAAATTTCGTTGCCATCACTTCCACTACATTCGCTAAGGATTGAAAAACTCGTATTCATAGCCATATGTTTTTTGGTTGTCTTTAAAAGTTCAATTTTAAATAATGAATATATAGTTCCAAAAAATTTGATTGAGTGAGAATTGATATATTATACAACATATTATTTTAAATTAATAATTATCATTTTGAAAAGCAGAATTGAGAGCAGCATTAAAAATGTCATATAACAAGAAAGTGAAGTAGAAATTTGCTGGGGCAGTAGTGGCCTGGTGGCGTGGTCTCAGCTTTTCAGGTTCTAGACACGATTTCAGCGAAGAGTCGTCGTGTAAGCGGGTATGGTCCGCCAGCGCTAAATAGTCGGGACCAAGTATCCTCCCTCCTGTGTGGTGTGGAAGTTTTGAGAGGAGGTGCCAGCTCAGGTGTTGCCTTCGCCATCTGACCACTATTCAAAATTACGAGGTCCGACCCTAGTATTGCTTTAAAACTAGACGTTAACACCCCCCCCCCAAAAAAAAAAATTTTTTTTTCTTGTGCAGATTTCAGTTTATTATATCCCAATATGAAATAGTGCTCATTTATTTTCAAAATTTTAATTATTTACTAGATTGCTACATTTCACTCGATGGCGAGTATTTTTGAAAAGCTTTCAAGCCATAAAATTTTTGCTAATCGAAAGAAACAACGGAAGCGAACTCAATTTATTTATTACTTCCTTATATCTTGGAGCAAGATTTTTCTGAATTATGATGTAATTCTAGTTTGAAACTGTACATGAATACATTTTTTTTTATATTCCTTGCAGCTCAAAATAGCAATCATAATCAAATGAAAAACATGTGACCTAAAAACATGTGACTGGTAAAACATGTGACCTAGGAAATTAACTTTAAAAGAAATTAGAATTGGCTAAAGAATTTATTGCATTATTATCATAAAATGAAGGAAGTGAATGTTGGAAAAGGAGTGTCTACCGTTTTCAAAACGACCATTTAGTAGACACTTCGATGTGCTTGTAGTTGAAACGGCATTTTTCTGCATCTGTTGTGTGCGCATCGTTAGAGACACTCTCTATCATTCTTTGATATATGAAAGCAAGTGGAATATATATAGTATTTTTTCGTATTTACAACGTCGTTCGTCAACAATGGTTTTTTACTCGTCCTCTTCAATTTGCCAAGCATATTTTTTATATGCCTTCTGGCGATTTAAGCTTTTCTCAGTCTACAACATTATTCTATTGGTCCCTTGAAAAGCGTAAAGCCTGAATAATTTTTCATCCATAATTGTATTTCTATCGTTTATACTACATTTTTAGCACGATGCTTTAATAGTTACCAGATAATAAGTGTAAATTTCTAATAAGTGTTAAGTTTCTAATATGTAATAAGTGTAAGTTATAAATTTCTAATAAGTGTTACCTGATATCCTTCTCTTGACTGCTACCACCGCAGCTGTGATTACCAACAGAACCATAAGAATGACCAGACCACCAGCTACTCCGGCAACAATAATTAGATTCTCCTCCTGAAGGACCCATCCTGACGGCGCTGGAACGAAAAATAAAGAAGAAAATCATTTTTTTAATCTGAAGCCCATTTCTACCATTCCAAAGTTATTGAAAACTTCGAGTAAAGTTCCAAATGCGGAATAATATTTATCATCTAATATATAAAAATAAATTTTTGTTTGTTCGTATTTTTTGCGTTGCCGTACCGTTCATCGAACTACGATAAAACTATGGCAACTTATTGCTTGCACTTGCGCGAAGGTTATAGGCATAGTACAATTATTACATCCATTTTTAACACAATAAAACTTACAAGCAAAATGATTTCAAACATTTTTATTATTAAACATTATTTTAAAATTGACAAAAAGCAAACAATAAACGACAAACGGCACATGTCATTAGAAGGTAATCGCACATATATCAAACAAGATAAAATTATTATGATTGATGTCAATTAATGTGAGTGAAATGATATCAAAAGTGTTTAATGCAAGGGGTAATTTTCTTTCTTCTCATTAATGAATATTCATCTAAACACGATGTCATTCAGCGTGCACAATATTTTGTCTGCGGCAAACAACACATAATATTCTGAATTTATCTCACACATACAAAATAGAATTATTATTATCGATGCCAATCAAGTTAAGTTGCATATAATATATACTAAGTTGCAATAATTTTTCTATGTAAACAGTAATTTTTTTTTATTTATTCAGTGAATCGATAAACGATTTTTTGGTAATACAAGCGTATATTGTGTTGATTGTTTCGACAAAAAATATGTCCCCAAACGTTTGTCACTTAATAGATGTACCAACGCATCACGTCGAAATAAACCAATTCGAGCTACTCAAACAAACAAGGAGCGATAAGCGAACAATGAAATAGATCGTTTACAAATTGCAAATTCACGTGCTTCAGAATCTTAAGATCAACATGCGGCAAGAATTGAAAGACAACGTTTATGTGCTACTCGATCACGCGCATCAGAGTAAGAAGACCAACATGCAGCAAGAAGCGAGGCAACTATTCTTAGCGGAAAGACGAATGGAGAAGATGTGCTCCTTTTACGCATTCCCATTATTCCTACCGAAATACCTTTTGATTTCAAAACGATTGCAGCTCCCCATTTGACTTGCATTCTCAATGGCCATCAACAAGGCGCAAGGTAAATTACTTTAAGTGTGTGAATTGAACCTAGAAAATCCATATTTTCCGTATAGAATGTTGTAAGTTGGATGCTCACGAATGGCACAGGCAAGAAATTTATTTCTTTGGCTGAAGACGGAAAAACAAAACAATATTGTCTACCTTAAAGCACTTGAATAATAAAGTAAAAAAAAGAATAAATATTATTTATATTTGTCCTTAGTATACCATTTAATTTCAATGAATGTATTCATTGTAGACAAGAAAAGAAATATCATTTTTACTATAATTCCTAATTAAACAGTACATCTATTTCAAATTTCAAACGAAATTCCCAAAATTATTTCTTCTTTCGAGTATCAGCTAGAATTATCTAAAATAGTATTTAACAGAGCCCAAATAAATTTTCTGTAGAAGAAACAGCCAGTCACCCGACCAAAGCATCCCTTATATTAATCCACTTAAAGATATTTATAAACCTTGATGGCTAATATAAATTAGTATCTCATCAAATGAATCTATTTTTACTAGTGATCATCACATTCTTAGTGAATGTATGTACAGTGGCTCCCAAAAGTGTTCGTACACCAACAAGAATCAATTAAAAACCTCATTATTTACCATTATATATTCTTATTTTTACATGAAAATTTTTTCATAGCATATTTTTACAGTTCTTAATAAAGCAGTGAAGAATAAATTTTAATTACGATGCAAATTATTTTTTTTAAATAGCAATAAATAAAATTGCACAAAAATAGGACACAAAAGTGATCATACACTTTAAAAAAACATCACTAAATATGAAATTTTCTAAATTTTTCTAAATGTTTAGCATTTAGTAGGATATCCTTTATTCTTTATAACAGCTTTTAAACATTTGGGCATAGATTTAACTAAACGGTCGGTTACTTCTGCACCGATCTTGTTCCATTTTTCGATCATTACTGCTTTCAGTTGATTTTTCGATTTAATGTCGTGACTTCTTATTCGCACCTCTAATTCTTTGGGTAGGGTTTAAATCCGGTGATTGAGCTGGTGTTTTAAGGGTTTGAGGGCAATGATAGAGGCAAAAAAGACGAACATTCATGGCCGTGTGCTTAGGATCGTTGTCTTGGTAATACACAAAATTGTTTAAAATGCCCAATTTTTGTGCTTACACTTTTAAATTATTATTGAGAATATTTATATAAACTCTATGATCCATTATACCATCAATGAATACTAAATTGCCTACTCCAGCCGCTGACATACACCCCCAAACCATGACACCTCCACCGCCATGTTTTACTGATCCAACTAAATTCTTGGGATTAAGTTCTTCGTTTTTTTCTCTCCATACAATGATTCTCCCGTCCGACCCAAAGATGTTAAACTTACTTTCATCTGCAAATAAGACACGATTCCAATAGCTCTCTGGCTGGTTTATCATAGATTTGGCAAATTTAAGCCTAGCAATTCTGTTCTTTTGACTTACAAAGAATTTTCTTCGTGCAGAGCGGCCATGTATACCAGCATTCCGAAGAATTCTACGAATAGTTTCACAGGAAATAGAAGTTCCATTTGATTCATTATATTGTGAAGTAAACTTTATTGCACTCAGACGTGGATTTTTTATAAATTTACTCAAAATATTTCTTTGACTTCTATCTGACAGAATTTGAGGGCGACCATTACGAGGCTTGTTTGCAATCCTTTTTCCCTCTCTGTAACGTTTTATTATGCTTTGCACCGTTGAATGATGTAGATTAGTTATAGTTGCAATGCCTCTAATTAGTTTTCCAGCTTTAAAATGAAATATAATTAATTTTTGTACGTCTAAACTTGTTTCTTTACGAATGCGCGTCATATCTAAGAATAAAGTAATAAATAATTGTGATATTAAATATTGAAATCAAACGATTTTATTGTATTCTTCAATTAGAAGAAAAATAAGCCGCAAAAGATATTCTTATGATGAATTTAAATAAATAATGTTTGGATGTACGAAGACTTTTGTGTTCTAATTTTGTGACATTTTTTATTTATTTATTTTTTAGAACAATACTACTTGATTTTTTATAAAAATATTTGTTCAGTTTTATTAAGAACTATTTAAAGATGTTAATTAAAAAACACCAACTAATAAAATGCTTTATTAAGAAGTATAGAGCACAATTTCTGCAAATTTCTTTAGTGTACGAATACTTTTGGGAGCCACTGTATATCCATGGATTGCACCATTTTAAAACTTTCCGCAGACTGAATGGGGAAGGATATTGTAAATTTGAGCAGTGATGTGGAAGGGATTTCAATAGACTCCTTTATATCAAAAGTTCCATAGCAAATCAACAAGAGGATAGTAGAACAAGAATAGTATTTTAAAATTCTCAACTTAAAATTTTTTCAAACATATATCGGGATAGTGACGATTCTGTCAATTTATTTTGAAAATGAATATGGCAGCCACGCAGATTGCAATAAATAAACTTTTCATCAGTTTTCTAAAATTATACTGAATGATTATACTAAAACTGAATACTTATACATACTTTGAATTATACTAATTATACTTTCAGTTATACTAATTATACTTTGAATTATATTAAAATTATACTCAATTTGATGAAATGCCTTTTCCTTAGGGCTAGAATTCGAAAGATCAAATCTGCATCGAAGAGTTTTAGTCGTTTTAATCTGCTATCCTATCATATTGTCACATGTGTTATGATTGACGAGGAAACAGAAACAATTTTTACTCGGTGGAAACTGTAGAAATAACAGTGCACTTTTCTGCCCTCCCCCAGATATTCTTGTTTCAAAAATTCATTTAGCACATTTTTATACCTGTAATTTGAAGGCTCGCCCTTAATATTTTTTACGAGACAATGCAATGCTTTGTTTGATCTAGTGGGTTCATGCAATGATATTACTCAGTATGAAGTAAAAAATAATAAACAACTATGCGTATTATTTAACATGTGCCCCGAGAGCAACATTATATAGACAATCATAACTTCGCAGTATTATTTAAGTTAAAAATACACAAAATTGAGTTACGTCAAATATCATAAAATTATGACAGCATCTTATCATAAAATTCACAAAACCTTACAATTGCAGTAGCATTAAAATGTAAGAGTACATTTTTAATGTCTCATATTCTTATCTTTCTCTAAATTTTATCGCTCAGTAGCTTAAAAAATCAGCATAAACACAAGCACAAATAAAGCGAAATGTTTTATAAAATGCGATATTTAAATACCATAACTTGTGAATTAAATTCATTCTTTAAAGTTTCATAAGCGTTACGACAGAAAAAAGGTCTTTTTTTTAATTGAAAAGTTCAGTTTCAATTAAGATGAACGAGGCAGAAAATAAAAGTAGCAATAAAAATAAATATTGTCAGTAAATAGCACCAAAAGATTAATGAAAAACATTTTTTTATACTGATTAGAGAGATATAATGCAGCTCTGGAAATTCTTATAAAAGTTAAATAGCTATTTTTATGATCAATAAAATGTAATAAACGTATTCTGGAAAAGTTAGAAAATAAATGATTATGCAGTATTATAAGGTTTCCATAATTAATTAGAGAATTAGCTTTAAGCAATCAATAAAATATATAAAAAATTGTAAAAAAGTTAAAAATATAAAGAAAGAATGTTTCAAAACGACTTTCTGAAATCTATGAAAAAAGTCACTATGTCAATACATTGAATATCACGATAAAAATAAAGTTTACCTGCTATGGAAATGAAAAAAAAATATTTAAAGGAATAATTTTTACTTTCTTTGGCACTCATTAGATAATAAAATGAAGCGTTTTTATCAGATGTTATTCTGTTTTACTATACAAAACTGTTACTTTTGATATAAAATTTATCATTTCTTAGACATCTTGCAGGATATTAGTATTTTTCAGCCTCATTTATCCCTTTTTAAGGATGAATAAATTTTATATTTTAATATCCTTCATTACCTGAATTAAAAATTTTACAAAATTTAAATAAAACTAATTCTATCAACTGTCTTTAACAAATCTATTTTTAATATCATTAG
The DNA here is from genome assembly GCA_026543865.1 of Argiope aurantia. Taxonomy (NCBI): domain Eukaryota; kingdom Metazoa; phylum Arthropoda; class Arachnida; order Araneae; family Araneidae; genus Argiope; species Argiope aurantia. Next base: position 796,806 of record JAPMOR010075478.1, read on the forward strand.
CAGTTGGGTCTTATTATTTTACATTATTAATTTACGTTGATTAAAAAAATATCTTGCAACCTCTTCAGTCCTGACGTACACATATGTGTACCTGCAATTTTTTCAATTTTCTTATCCTGCAAAGTAAATTTTTGTCAAAATAATGCATGCATTTCAACATTTATACATGTTGCTTCCCTTTTGCATCAATAAATAGCACTATAGTTCGATATTTTTTTCATATTCATCGCTATTAATAAGCGACATAACGAAAATGGCATTGAACAAAAAACACAGCAAACATAAGTGCATTTTTTAATATTTATTATTAAAATAAACGCTTGTATATTTTTTTTTATAAAATACTAAGTGTCTGGTTAAAGTCATTATCAAATTATAAATTGTTATCTATAATAGGATCGTTGAAAATACAAATTTAACTAAAATACGCATACGTGTACCTCGGACGTTTTCGCGCCCGTTTCCTGACTGCTTGCGAACCATTGCGCTGTTTATCTTTTGAGCGCTTGCTTTCAAATTGTCATTTCTTGCCCTTGAATATATTGTATATCTTTTTTATGATAAATAATTCTTATGCCCTGTAATGTAATAAGATATAAATTTAAAAATATTTATTTTTAACTTGATTTTTATGGCTGTCTTGTAGTCAGTAATTGATATTTTAAACCGGCATTATGTATAGAATATACGGAATTTTATAAGCTAATAATAATTTGTTTTTTCGCGTCAAGTGGCTTTAACTCAAAAGGAGGTTATTGAACTTTTAGAAAAAAGTGATTTTAGGGTAAACCATAGAATTTCTCATGTATCGAAAATTATGAAACCTGGCAAATGGAATGAAGGGGTCACAGATGATAGTCAAATGTGTCTTGTCAAGTAGAAAGATAATAAATCCATAACTCTCTTACCCACATTTATAGGTAATGAGCCAATTGGAACAGGCAGAAGACAGTCAAAATAATGTAAACAAAAAGCTGATATAAAATAATCTACTATTGTAAAAGCATATAATATGGGAGGCATCGATCATTATTTTGCATATTACCGGTATTCAGTAATTACAGAAAACGAGCGACGCTAGCATTCACGCAATTGTTATTTGCATGATATACTATAAAATGGGGGAAAAGCGACAAGCAGAGCTATCAGGAATGACGCCGAAAATGTTATGAACTTAATGCAATCTTGAATCCATATAATTCGGTCCCTGATGAAATATGAGGGAATTCTCATCATCAGCCTGAAATGAAATCAAGAGCTAGTAAAAAATCATCTTTGAATGAAAACAAATTAATAGAAGAAGGGTCATCAGATGATGGAAATGCAACTACTAGACCATTGGAGATTTCATTATCACCATCTGGTGAAAATACCTCTAAAAGAGCAAGAAAAATTGTTTTTTCCCAATTAGAAAGAAATGAGACTAGATATGCCAGGTCATCTACAACATTACATGGACGACAAGTATGAATCAAAATGCAGGTATCTAGGATGTAACTCTAGAACAGTCAAGTGTTCAAAATACAGTATCTACTTATGTAATATTTATAAAAAATGAAATTTAATTCAAAATGAGGTTTAATAGATTATTAATGTAATAAATTTTGTATTTTATCATTTATAAGGCCTTAGAATAGGAAAAGTATAGCTATTAAATAACCAGTAAAATTAAATAATTTTTTTTTCTTGAGGATGCTTTAACTTGCTTAACTTCTGAGGTACACATATGGGCACTTTAAAATTATGGGACTTAAAATTTTTTGATCTGCAAATATTTTTTTCCACAAAGTATTGAAATGTAACAAAGGTGAAAGATCTAGAAATCAAATTTTTAAACCAGTTTTAAAAAATTCAGGATTGAAGAGCAATCAAGACATTGGCAGTGTTGCACTTAGAGTACAACAAAAGTTTCGAACATGTTTTGGCCTGATTTTTCTGGCGTAAATTCTCAAGTCGATGAAACTCTCGAAGTGCAGCTGCAGCATTTCCTTTTTTTTTCATAAAACAACTTCACAAACAAAGCGCGAAGTTATCATTGATAAGAATGACATTTTCCCAACTTTATCCTGGTTTATACTCAGAACAGTAGCAGCAGAATAAGGATTTATGCAAAAGTTGATACTTAAAGTGCGAAATTGCAGTTACAAAGACAGTTTAAGTTTCTTCACTTTTTTTTTAATCTTTTTCTTCATATCTGCAATTGAAAGTAGAAAGGAAAATTTCTATAACACATGCTTTCTGTGGGTTTTTTTTTGCTATTATTTGAAATTTTTTAGCCTATTTTCTGTTGTACAGCGCCATCTATCGGTGTTTCTATAGCTGAATTTTCCCCCTGTTATCTGTTTTCCAATGTCTTTAATAGTATGTCCAACAATTTTAGAGTCTTTACACCGAGTGGTTCGCTGTATAGAGAGCTCAGAATAGGGATGTTTTAATTTTGACCACCTTGTATATTCGTTCATTTTGTTTATAAATGAATAAATTTTATTAAATTTAAACTTAAATATAAAAGCTTTACATGCATTATCGCCTGAAAGATTTCATTGAATAAAACTACTCAAACTATTTATTTTTTATTTTACAGGATTGCATTTATTTACTGCATTCTTTGAACTGCGATAAAGTATAATGCGACTGGAAGTTGCCTCATGCAATGCCGTATAATGTGGATGATGTATTAAAATTTGTTTTTTGTTTCCTCTTTATAGCATGGAAGTACTTTCAATTAAAATGCTGTTATCTTTCCAATCAACGATTCTGGGAAGAAGTTGGTATATGCTTTCTCTCTTTTGGATGATCGCTCATTTAGATCACCCTCGCCCTTAACTATTTGCAATTCCCTTCTTTAACGAAGCGTACAATCATCACAATATCACAATCAATATAAAATATTATAAAACGACGGAGAAGGAAAAAAACTATTTATGGGACAATGAGTGGAAAAGGAGATTCATTCAGCACATGAAGGGAGGTAAAATCGTAGAAGTTTAACGACGCAGAATCTATTCTGAAAGCGAATACAATGGCGTTCATTGTCATTGAATTTTTAATTTATTATTCATTTATTATGTTTTTTTAAATTCATGGCTATCTGGTGCACTGTTAATTTGTTTTTGGTGCCCTCAAACATGCTAAACAATGGTTACATGGAAGATATTTCTGTGGTAGATTCATACATAAATAAACTAGGCAGATCCTTTCAACTCATTAAAGTTACAATATTTTAATAACTTATGCAAAATTCAATGCAACAATTTGCATTGAATTTTGAATTTATTATTCATTTATTATGCACCTTGAAGTTATGGCTACTGATGCACTGTCATTCAGTTTCTACTGTCTGCAAACATGCCAAACGTTGATTATATGGAAGATATTTCGGTGATAGATTCATACATAAATGAACTAAGCAGATCCTATCAACTCACCAAAGTTACAATATTTTAATAAGTTATGCTACTCGGTACTTATAATCCTATCCATTTGCACTTTTTCTTTAAGAGTATTTCATATATTTCTTAACTGTTTAAACAGGATCCACTTTTCCAACAATTTACTTCAGTTATGTTATCGCAGAAAATTAGAATTCGTGTCAATTATACTTAGAGACGAACAACGCAACAATTTGCATTTGCAATTAAACCGCTTGAATGACCATTTAATCTCTCGTAGAATGGGATGAAAACTGCCCCAAGATTAAAACTAATTGAGATCTAAGGTTCGGCAGTTCGCTAAATGAATGAATTTCGCAAAAGGGTTATGAACGGGAAGAACCTGGATATTGTACGAGATTATAATGGATAATTGCTCTCTTTAGTTAATCCCTCCAGGTAAGAATTAATTTATTTAATGCTTTACGTCCGTAATAAACTATTTAATTATCACAAAGGATCATTGCATGCTCATAAGCTTAAATGAGTGATTGATAAGTTGGAATAAAGTTACTGAAATGTTTGAAGGATATATCCTTTCAGTAATTTGGACTAAGGACATAATTTCTAATATCGGGATTATCTTGTGAAAAAATTTTAAATAGAAATTTATAAAAATATAGAATACAGGAAGAAATTTAAAAGGTTTACTGTTGTGGTTTGAAATTTCTTCAGTTTAGTAGTGTCAATGAATGCATGTGAAACGTTTTTTTTTTAAACATCTCCTTTTTCCGTAGCATATTAAAATAGTGCAGAATGAATGTAAATTAATTTTCTTGAATCTCTCATGTGCTTACGATTTCTATTATTCAAATTTTTTTCTTACAGAATCGGAAAGGAAAAAGTAGATGATAAACTTCTGTAAATGCTACAAAGATTCTTAATATCCTTTGTAAATGTGAATTCCTTTTTGCAAATATGATGTATAAATTTGGATACCCCTCATCCTTAAGAATCGATCCGTTCACAGACAGTATAAGATTGCTTGACTGCATGAGTAACAAAGAAAGGGTATATTTACAAAAGCTAAGACATAATGTTTTATATTTTCAACTATGTAAAGGACCTACAATCCTTCTTAGTATTAACTAGCTGTCTTTGGTGATCAGCCAGTTACGTAGTATTAATGCTCACTCAAGGTTTCAGTTAAATATCTTAAGTAACTTGGTCTCTTAATAGTTTCTTAATCAAAATAATTTTAAGCTTGAAATTTTGATAATCATATAATTTCCTCATACTATTAAGGTAGCCTTAAATCGTTCTGTCCATCCTACAATGTGTCTTTCTAATTTTCTGTCAGCTCCCGTAAAATATAATTACTTCCGCTTTACTTTAAAGTTCAAACTTCAATTAATACAAAAATATTTTTTGCTGAAATCATGTGGATCTTTTTAAAAATCCGATTCCTAAAAATAGAGCAGTTTGGCATTTAAATCATACATCAGTACAGAATGATTTTCGTGATTTATGCAATATTTCTGTGATTCTTCATAAAATTCTGTTTTTAGTTTTACTTTCAAAAAGATTTAAATAACGTCAAAAATAGTATTTTATTTTGTTTCGGTTTGTAATTTTACTTCAAAAATTGTGCACTAAGTTTAAATTTTATACAGTTCATTGGTCCAAAGGAATCAGATTCTGCGAAATCTTCTTTTAATAGAATTGAACTTCGTTGAAATGAATATTTCTATCTTCTACTATCATATCTGATCGATTTATGAAGTTTTAAATAGAATAGTTTAGAAAATTAATATTTTCGTAATCATTGGCTGATCAATCTTGAGAAACTCTGGGTGCTGAATAGCACATCATCTTTGAGACAATCGATAAAGAGGCCTAAAGTCGGCTTTTTTTTTATAGATAAGCGATATTCAGATTTTCATATAGTAGTCAGTTTTAGTGATATATTTATTTGAATGGAGTGTTTTCTTTTTAATTAAAATATTAGCGTCTGACGAATACTTTATTAAACGTGGTTCACAGGACTGAGGATTTATATAAAAATTTAAAATTTAAATTCAACAAAGCATTTATTGACTCGTATAATTACATCAAATATAATTATTTACTTCATTTTTTAAGCAGATTTAAGTCTATGACTAAAGGTTTACAAATTAGCAGTTGAATCCTGATAGAGCGGATATCATGTATAAATTAAAACATGTTTGCCTTAAATATAACTGATTTATTGAATTAATAATACAGATATTGTAAAAAATGGCAAAAAATGTTTCTCGCATTTATTAAAAAAATATTATACTTCAGATTTATTTCATTTCATGCGGACACGTGCAAACACTTTCCCAAGTTTAATTTGCTGTAAATTTATTTTTTAATTTGATTTTTTGTCGGCGTGATGATAACTCGTTGATGCAAGCTAATTTTATACTTTGCACGCATAACGTGCTCGTGTAGGTTAAACTTTGGCTTCATTTGTGCGATATAAATTGTTGGAAAATATGGTTTAAAATATTGTTTTAAATTTCATTGAAAATAGATACCAAATTTATAAGTTAAAACATTGATACCATAGAAAAGATAATGCTTTTTAACTTTTAACTTTAAAACGGCGTAAAAATCAATTTTGTTCTTTAATAGTTTCGGAAGTTAGCTTGGAACGATGCCAAAATCTTGCTTAATGAAAATTCTAAGTATTTAAAAACACTTGAGTCAAGGTGCACATTCCTACATTCCAAAGTATGTACGTTTCAAGTTTGGAAGCTTTAGACGACAAATGGTCTGGTTTGCAGAGCACCAAAACACACACACACACACACAAGCACGCACGCACATTCATCTTTATTGTAAGATATTTTGTAAGATTTTTACCATATTTTTTTATGCTTTCTTCATGAAGACTTTGTTGTTGCATTGAACCGTAATTGAAATTAGATTTTATTTTCAATTCCAGATAGTTTATTTTTATTTATTATTAAATATTCCGATGAATCATGATACTTATGATAGACTCATATTTCAAGCTCATGGAAAATCATCAGTGATTGAGAACACTTCTGAGTGCTACTAAGAGGTATCGGTGAAATGAAATAACTTCATCATCTATGCGATAATCGCAGTTACAATTTGAATCCGATTGTGATTGTAGGACATGGTTGCACTATCTCTCACTAGGTTTTAAAGCTGTAATTTTTGGAATTTCTCTAATAGATTAAATACAGATTTCAGAAGTGCAAAATGTTTCAATCTTAAATTAATTGGGGATTATAACATTGCGAGACATTAATTTCTTATAAAATAAATTATTATTGTTAAAAAAAGTACAATAATCGTGAAATAAAATTAAAAGACTTTTCAATGTTTTTTAATTAATTATTTCTCCATTTTTCTTCAGTTTTAAAAACATATAGGAACTAAAAATATTTAGTTTTCATTAAATTGTTGCCTTTCAGTATTATATCTGTGTTTAGTAGAAAAAATTTCCTTTTAAGATTTTATTATAGGGAAACTTAATTTTTCATCCATAAATCCAATTTATCAAAATAAGTAGATTCTTTAAATATCATGCATATTTTAATGGTAAAATGCATGACTAATCTTAGCTTAAAATTAATTATTTTATTCAGTTCAGTACGATTAAGTTTTTTAAGTTTTTTTTTTATTGAAAATGTTTAAAATTTATATATTCCAAAACCCCGAAATTAAATCTTATTCATTCGTATCAATCTTTTAAATACTTATTAACCTTGTTTTACCTTATTGTAACCATATTTCCCGATTTTTACATAGAGTCAATAAATTATGTTTTATAACAAGTTATATATTTTTGTAGCTTTAATATTTCTTGAATATCACTCTGCTTCATTTTCTAAAATTCTTTATTCTCTTGATGGTAAGGAAGATTCTCATTATTTTTTACTTAAATGCAAATATTAGAAAGTATCGGTTACTGCTTCTTTTAAAGGCATTGTAACATTTCTGATTTCTATGTTATAAAAAATAATAAAATGAAATGCTAAATTACTTAAGAATGAATTGATTTACAAATTAATTTTATTTATTAAAACCGCATTTCACAAGAACATAAGTTAAATCAGAACTTTTATCATTAAAAGTTGAAAAAAAATTGCAATATGTTGGAAACGCTTAAAAATTATTTTAAAAAGGAAATAAAATTAGATACATTAAAGTATTTGCACTAAAATGCTTTTTTAAATATTATTAATAACGAACTAAATTTTGTAAAGGTAGATTTTGGATTGAAGAAGATTGAAATCAATCCTACCTACAGCAGAATTTATACTCTGCAATTTGAATCATCTTTCATGAAAATAAAATTGTTGAGAGCAAAGACAGCAGTGCAGTAAAAAAGGATATGTTTTAAGTTTCTTTAATGAAAAGTTCTAATTTGATGCACGAAATTATATAGAGTAGTTAAAGATTTTACGCCTATACAAAAAAGAAATTGTTGTAAGATAATAGGAGTTCCAGTTAGAAGGAAAAATATAATCATAAACATTGGTTATGGCATTTAGATATTATTCTAGATGGAGATTAATCTCAATTTTATTAAAGTTATATTTGCAATTTTTGTGTATTGAACCTGCAGTTTATTTAATTTCAAAATTTAGAATAAAGTGATAAAAATTATTTAAAATATCCCATTTTACCGGTTTATATCAGTTTGTTAATTCCAGAAACGCATTAAAATTGTTAGGAAAATAATGAATAATAAATTTAAATTGAATTTAAGAATTTAATTTGTAGGTACAAATAGAGTAAAATCTCGAATAAAGTAGGACAATTCGAATAATGCTGAATGCAAAACTTTTAAACATCTTTAGACAACTAGGCGGTAATTTCCCAATAATAGAAAATAAATGGATATAGCTACAAAATCTGTTCAATTTGTTTTGAATAAAAATAGTGCAGAAATGATGTAATATATATTTGACTTGATGAGAAAATTGACACATAGCTTTAATCTCGAAAAAAAGGATTATTTCTAGTTACAAATAAATTTCATTTATAATCTTTATTATTATTTAGCAGTAAATGAAAACAACTGATCTTATATTTATCTGAAGTGATAAAAGTTAATATTAGACAAATCTTTGAAACTAGCATTGCCCACAAATTGTAGTTATTATCTCATGTTTAGAACATAAATTCTTTATGATTCTTAACCAAATCAAAATTGGAAACATGTTACATACTAAGTCAACAATAGTTCAAATAAAGAGAGTGTAGTATATTCTATTTAGTATCCATGGAAAATTATTGTGAATCCATTACGAAATAATTAAGCGCCAATTTAAAAAGGTATTGCAGACTTCCTTGTTTTTAAGGTGTATGTACACACTTAAAACTTCGAAAATTGTTCAAAATATCAAATATTTTTTTATTGCTTAATAATGTTCTCTGATCCTTTAGCTTTCGGACGATACCAAGATGTTGTCAATATTCGAAACATTTCTCGAGTTATAATTTTTTTTTGAGGGGCTTTCATTAAAAACTCTAATTACGGTGTTTTTAAAACTTATTTTATGAAGAATGATATTTTCTCACTATGCTGCTTCATTCAAACAATCATCACTCAACAAGAAATTAACCAAATACAATTATTTATACATCAAAATAATCTGTATGAAATAGCGGATGTTTCGTGCCTCAATCAAACTTATACTTATAGAAATAAATTTTTAATAGCCATTTAAAAGTTAAAATTACAGAAAAAATCTCGCTTTTTCTATTCATCGTTGATGAAAAAATTATTTAAAAAAACTATATATTTTTATAACTTGATTGAGGCAGACAACATGAAGACTAATAGTAGGCATAATTTTCAACTAGAATTGTGTGTCTTTGTGTGTTTAAATTAGAATTTAAAATATCATGTTTCAAAAAAGAGGCTAATTAGCTCATTAAATGTTATTTAATTAATTAATAATTAGCGTAATAGGGTTTTTTCTCACTGAAATGAGTTTAAACATACATTAATGACCTATTGTGAAAAAACTGGATTTTTAAAGTTAAAATTTAAAAAAAAACTTCTAGTGTGTACGTACACCTTTCTTTATTTTTCCACTTATTATCTTGCAAAATATACCGCAGTTAAATGTCGGATGTAAAAATTTTAATATTCATTTTCAGGAATTCCTAAAAAAAATTCTGAAAAAAAAACCCTGACTTTTCAGTACATTACCTTAGGTGTTTTAATTTTTTTAGAGCGACGACTTTATGCTCTTTTCATTGGGGCACAGTTTTTTTTTTTTTCAGTACCATCCGCATGCAAAAAATCGAAATGCATACAAAAAAATTACCCAAAGCAGAACAATATTTAGAGAGAGGATTTTACATATTACATTACAAAATTCAGGGTTGGGCATGAATCGAGTTACCGTTAGGTTAAAAACTTAATCTATGAGGCATCATGGCTGCAAGTAGAATAGATTTGTCAGGATTCGAGCATTTTTTAAGATAAACTCTAACTGATTCCTCGAAATTTTTGTAAAATTAAGTAAATCTTTCCGTATTTTGACTGTTTCCATTATTTATTAAAAAAACATGAGAGATTATTTCGTAACAGTAACCATATGATAATTTTAAATGTCCATCGTGAGAAATCAGTATAATGATACTACATATCTTACTCATCGAACTTAAACCTCGTCATTATAAAAAAATTTACATATTCCCCAAATTTGAAATACCTCGAATTTTTTTATTAGTAAATTTTACCAACTTTCTGATATGAAGAAAAATTAAAAACATAATTTGCCAAAAATTTTAGAAAGGAAAAAAGTTTCTTGCTTTGCTTTTAATGCATTAGAATATTACTAATTAAAATATCAGACAAATAAAATGCAAATAAAGGAAATGCTTTAATGCTTCTAATGCTTTAGGGCAGCGAGTACGCAATTTAATAAATTTATTAAAAGTTAATGTATATTTAACATTCAAATTTACAAGTGAGAGCAGTTAGTTAAATCAAAGTAGAAAGAAAACGTTTGAAAATTTAACGGAAAAACCAATTTCCATACCCTATATATTTACTCCTATTTATTTTATGACAGAAACGCTTTGATTTTTCTTCATTTTTAATGCCAAAATACATTAATAAATTTTTATGTGCTTGCTACGCTCTTACGATATTTACTCTTTCTATTTGCGTTTCAGTAGAATAATTACTTTTGCATTTTGTAAATCGATATACAAATTAAAATACTGTAGTATTTTGAGAACAAATTCTAATCAGGTAAAAATAATTCATAATTAGCCTCAAAGTTTAAAAAACAGACTCCTTTTATAATTCATTATTAAAGTAGAAATATTCCCTCAAATTAAATGATAAATATAGGAAACGATTAAGTCCTGTATAAATCCTTAGGAAGACAAGATCATTTCCCTCTCCCCAATTTCAAAGAACAAACTTTTAAAATAATAATCTATGACTAAGGAATTTTTAAGTAGTGGTTATTATGAAAAACTGAAAAAAAATCTTTAATATATTAACATTACATTATCATATCGTTTTCTTGATTTATTCAAGAGCTTATGTGTAAAGCATTCAAAATTATAATTTAAAACTAATTTTAATTCAAGAAGAAAAATAAAATAAAATTTAAATAAATTTAAATATAATTTAAATTTAAATTAAAATATAAATTTTATAATATAATTAAAATATGAATTTTATAATATAATTAAAATATAATTAAATAAACATAATTAAAATTAAAATATAATTTAAATTTAAATATAAAATTAAATATTAAAAGAAGATTAAAATTTTATAAAACTTTTAACTCAAACTTAATACTCTTTAATTCAGGATCAGACGTTTTTAACACTAAACCTACCGGCATTTCACCGATACATTGGAATTGCCATTGGAAGCGGATCAAATGACCCGCTCGTGGTAGCTTTAGTGTTAAACTGTAAAACAGCAAAATAGAAAACTAAAAAAAAAAAAAAAAAGTAATTAGGAAATTTATTAAAAGAAGGTTTCATATAACACATTTCATCATCTATTTAAAGCAAATTATTCCAAAACAATAATATTGTTCGCTATATAGAGTAAAATTCATACTTTTTAATGCAACAATGTAATGCAGTAACAACAGTGTAATACAAACCAATACAAATATAAAATATAATACATTTGAATACAAAAGTATGGCCAGCTTTTCAGTAAAAGCTTTCACGTTAAAAATCTTTAAAAAGTGTGATTTACAAAAATGTTTCGGTATATGTTTAAAATTATTATTAGCACGTTTATATATTAATCTACTAAAATGAACGTATTTTTTAAGTAAATAATATATTTATTTTTCAAGAATGATTACTTTAAATTACATTTGAAAGAGAAATAATAAATTTATGTTTTAAAATATATTTTTTTCCATATTTCAATGAGAATATTCATCATTATTTTAATGATTCTGTAGAAAAGAATTATCAAAACCACTATAAAAGTAATAACGATATCTCGCAGTTTAAAAAACACTGCTTAAAAATTCACTTCCAAATGAATTTTCACTCATCATTATCATGATCCGGGCACTCAAATTTAAAAATTCCTTTATTATCTAAATGTTTGAAAAATTCAGTATTTTTATGCTTTTATTTTATAATGGACATCCGAAGGTGATTTATATCCGTATAAACTATAGAACTATTTTAGTTGTCTAAACGATTCATGTTTTTCTAAGTTTAAAATACAAAATAACAATGCGGGATAATTTAACTAAGCCTAACTTGATTAATTTGAAATCGAAAAGAGCACGGATCTGGATTTTTCTAAAGAAATTGAACGGTAAAAAAAACCTTGGGAATGAATGTAAGAAAAATAACAAATTTTAAACTGAAAATGGCGTAGACATATTCATTCATAATATTTAATTTTTTGTATAAATATTATATACTAAATATACAATCAGAATGAAATTTTAATAATTAAAATATTCATATTGGTTGTTAAAAATAGGAAAGTTATTTCAACAACTTTAATAAGCTTATTGAATTCTTTTAAAAAAATTATGATTTTAATTTAAAAATTAATAATTGTATTATATATTGAATTGTACTGTAAATAAATTCAAATTACATCCAATATTTTAACATGAAAGTTAAAAGACCTGAATTGTAGATGAATTAGAATAAAAAAGGCTCATATAAAGTATTTCTTCAAAAAGAAAGTTTACGATAGGTCCTCTTATAATCAGATTTTAAAATTCGATTATTAGAAACCGTTTACACCGTTTTATAATTTTTAAGGTAGTGAAATATTTTGTCATTTTCAAAATAGTAATAAACATTGTTATAATAAAATAAGAGCATACGTTTGCTGGAATTTGCAAAAACAAAGGATTTGCTATTCTTGCTAATGCTAATTGCAATCTTGAATTGCAATCTTTTTAAAAAAATCATGAAGTAAAAAAGAAAGAATTTACAAGGGAAAAAACTTTATTTACAAATTTCAGAATCATATTCCGGGTCCATGAAAAAATAACCTCTAATTATAGAAACAATGCAGACAACTAGTTTTTAATGCATCAAAGTGAAAAAAGAGTAAAATAATTCTTGCATTTAAATGAACAAGTAGCACTCTAATAGCACTTCCTGCTGTGGTGAAGTCGAAATGAATATTTAATGAAGGGAAAATACACTTGAATAACTTTTTGTATTTCACATGAAAGCGAAAATAAGCGCCAGCTGAAAGAAAATAAAAATAAAATCCCCACTCGATTAAAAAGAACACGAATAAGTGTACTTACTTATCCTACTTAGTAACATTTTGTTGAAACATTTTAAGGTACAAAAAAAAATGTTCTTTTCTCTGGCTGTAGTATTAGTGTGTGAAAAAGTTTTCTTTCACTCAGCAAGATCGCGGTGTAATTCTCTTTTTACATTGCGGATCTTGTATGAGATAAAAATTTATCTTCATTAAAGTGTTGCAACACTTACTACCTCTCTCTCCTCCCATTCAGAAGCTGTAAAAGTTTTTAGGATTTTTTATAAGCTGCAGTAATAAAAGGGTGTTTGTATGAATAAAAAACCCTCCTTTCTGAAGCGTCGATGCTTAAAAGCCGTTCTTTACCATAACGAAGAAAAAACAGCTTGTAAGATGCAGAGATTAAAATTGAAGAAGAATTTTTTTAAAATAATGTTACAGTAATGTTGCAGGTTTCGAGTTATTTCAAGCAGGTAGTTGTACCTTAAATAGTATAATCACGGAAGCTGTTTAAGTTGCTAAAAGGCTTTCTTCTGTAAAGCCTTTTAGTAGGGGCAGTAGAAAAATCTCATTTAATAGTAAATGCTACACATTCAATGAGAAAAACGCGGTTAGAAAGAGTAACATATTTCCTCGCCGATATTTTAAATTCAAGTATTCTATAACTTAAATCGCTTAAATTATTATAATTTAACACTAGGTTTACCCAGGGTCCATTTTGTCACCTCTGAGAAAAATTTTCCTTATTTTTCTTTTAAAAAATTATTGCCGTGTTTTATGAGAATATTTTAATTTATTTTTACTTACATTTATAAGACATATAATAGCAAATATTATCTTTTTCATTTTTTTATTTTCTTAGGAATGTATATAGTATACCTACTTTTATCGAAGGGGTCATTTTGACCATTCGAGTAAATATTCTTGAGAATACATTTATATTTAAATATGTACATACAAGCATTTATATTTAAATATGTAACAGCTTGATAGAGACGCGCATGGATATAGGTATAAATATAGTAATAAGTATGTGTTAGTAAAATGTGTGTATATAAGAAGCAAGAAGCCGAAGCCGAAAGTCAGTCAGATAAAAACTTTTATAGGTTAGAAAGGAAACACATTTTTTAGTAAATAAACACAGAGAAACTGCCTTTTCATCACACCACACCTCAACAAATATATTGAAAATATAAAAGTTTTTCTACTTTAAATTCAAAATAGGTCAATTTATATTTTTTCTAATTAAATTGCTTTATTGGTTTGTCATTTTAACCCCTTTATTAGAAATAGATATATGCCGATTCATGGTGAACCTAGTGTTAAATTAGTTTTAACTTTTTGATATTCAAATGCCAACTGTATGAAAGGAAACGCATGTGACAGAGCAAATGTGTTCTATTGAGCATATAATTATGCATATCTTACGCTTTGCCCAGGAGGCAACTATTAAAAGGAATCTGAATCTCATTTGTTATCATTCAGAAATTGTTGTTTATTTGTTGATGAATATCAAAAGTGAGATTTTGTTCTCAAATTTTAAACAATGTACTCCCTTGTCATTCGGCTGAATATGTAATTAAATTTGCCGCAGAAGATTTATCATATATTCAGGAAGCTGAACATTCATATATTGACAAGGCAAGGGTTTTACAAGTTCACCCAGATATGCATCAGGATGCCATGAGACAGATGCCATATTCAAAAGGCCGGCCGAAGAAGGGTGAGAAATATTCATTAATATCAATAACGATACATACTCGGAAACTTTCTTCTTTCAGTGAATCGGAATTTATGTCAGCCAGCATTTGATGACGTTGATTGAAAGAGAGGATACCAACAATGTCTTTTCCCTTACGTTTTTCAATGCAGTTTCTACTCCTGAAAAAATATGCTTTGCGAAGTGGTATAGATGACTGAGACATTAAAAACATACATAGTGATAATTTATTCATGCATATATGACTGTAGTTTCAATTCCAAAATATGGAAGAAAAAAAATGTATAAACGACTGTAAAGTGATAAATTATTCATTTTCAGCTTGAATTTCTCGGCCAAACTTTAGTTCGAAAAGCGCATATCTAACCATTGGTAAAACGAATGTCAATATGAAAGATGGCAAGTACTTTCTTACATGCTTTTTCGACATCGAATGGCGAAATATTTGGTATCAGATTGGCTTCTCCATAATTTTATTCTTTTCAGTGAATAAAAGGGATTTTTTTATGCTGATCCCTGCACGTTAATTGCTATTATCTAATTATTGTATCCAAAGTCCTTTTGCTCTAACTCAATGGAATTTCAAATTAAATATTTAAATTTTCAAAATAATTTGAATTCAGTTGGCATATTTATGAACGGCAATAGATTTGAATTCCTAATTTATTCATGCTCAGTGGTTCTAATAGTTGTTCTTTCGAATTATCGGATGTTATTCTAAAGAATTATCACTTTCCACAAACCAAGCACCCTACCTCCCCTCTCTTCTTCGCCAGGCACGACACGTCTTAAAGACAGGCGACGTGACGAAACTGCCGAATGCGCTTTTAAGGCGCCTTCATTTGTGAGCTTTTGTTTTAGTTTGGATGCAATTTTTTCGAAAGACCGCGAAAGATCTTTTCGAGGACATTTAGAGGACGCACTTGTTTCTGAATTATAGAGCGTTTGCATTATTCATGCCGCGGGTGCCCGGAGGTAGATTCAAAAGCTAATTAAGATGTCAAAAGAATTTCCACTGCAAATGCAAATCTCTCTTTCCCTAATCGCTGCAGGGCACCGGCCCGCCTTCTGTCGCCCCGTGTCCGAACACACTGTTATTGGTATCATTCGAGAATAAACAAAAGGAAAAGTCTTCAATTTTGTGTTAGTTTCAGGATAAAGTGGATTACTCGAATTTGTTCGGAAGAAATCCTGGACGAGATAGTTTCATTTTTTTCTTATTGAAATCATTGAAAGCTTTCTTTTACCATTCGGTCCATTAAATCAGAAAATAAAGTACCTTCCAATTTACTTTCGATTCAATATTATTAAAATTTATATTTTGATTGAATGACAATTCAACTATCTTTATGGCAGAAGTGGTGGCAATCAAAAAGGCTCTAGAGTTTGTCCCTCAACAGAATATAAAAGAGGCAAAGATAATTTCTGGTTCAAGATCGGATTTAATGGCTATAGATTCCACTGGTGAAACACAAAAATAATATTGGGTATAAAAGAAAAAGTTGCTGAACTCGGTGTTGAAATGATCTGGATCAGAGCTCCTCAGGAGTATATTGGAAATGAAAAAGCAGATACACTGCCAAGGAAACTTTGGACTTAGAAACCCAATAAATATCTTTCCATGAAGTTTCAACTCAGAAATCAGTCTAAAAAATTAATAATTAAGGATTGGCAGGAGAGATGAAACAATTCCATCAAGGGGCGAACCACCTATCAACATTTTAAAAACGTTTCGGTTAACCGAATGGAGGACGATTTTTATCTTAACCAACTATACACTGGCCATGGTGTATTTTCGGTGCATTAAAGTCGTTTCTTTGACCAAAGTTCGACTTGTCAGTGTGGCAGCTCAGAAAGTTCTATAAATCACGTGATCAAAGCCTGTGCACTATGGAGAGAACACAGACTCAGATGGCCAAGAAATTGGATGTCTCTTGAAGTCGAAGAACTCATAAAAATTCTAGTCCTTAAATCTTCTATTAGGGACATTTTGTCAAATCATTTATATTTAGCTCTTTCCTAATGTAAAAAAGTTAACATTCATTTAATGTTTTTATGCATTTTTAATATTTTGCAACTATTATTTTTTTCCTATTCTTTTTCTGTACGAATATGCGTTTTCTCTAAAGCGTTTTTTAATGTTTGCAAGGGTCCAATGTCAGCAAATATAGTTTGTTCCTTCTTGCTAGGTGGGGTTGTTCTTCGGCGGCCCCATCAAGTTCCCCGCATGCCTCTGGTTAGGTCGGGATATCGTACAGTATCGTAACTAAATGTATGTAATTCGTGATTTTCTTTTAAGTCAGAGCAATTAATGAAGAAAAATGCTGTTCTAAATACTGGTAGAGGAAGTCTGTTGGTCTTAGTAAATGCCATTGTATTTCACTATTCTCGACTGCAAAATATTGAAAACTTAATGCACCATGTTCTCTTAAGAAGAAGGAAGTGGTAGTATTTCCAACGTGATTAGAAACTTAACATATTAGAGGCGCGAGAGGTGTGGTATTCCAACAGCTCATGGATTCATCTTTATCAATCAGTAAAGAAAGTAGTAATGCATTGGCATATCATGTGTTAGAAAATAGCCAAAAAGAAATCTTTTATAAGATACATAAGAGTAGAATAGTTACAGATTTCTTATTCTGCCTAGGATCTCGGAGTTGTTGGTCAATTAAAAAATTATTATCCTGCTTAAAAAACAAATTCGTAATTGAATACGAGTTTTGTGAATTAAAAATATTTAATTAAATTAATATTCTGCCAATTTAAATTGTCAGATTCGTGTTTCTTTCATTGAATTCACTTAGTTATTAAAGTACTTTTATATATAGGGCGCAAGAAATATATTGTGGTTATACATAGATGATGCATATTCGTGAGTCAGCCTTGTTAGACAGAAAGCGCCAAGCACAAAACAGCTTCTGCTAAGCGAAAAAAAAAAAAAAACCTCTTCTTCTCATTTTATTTTTTTTCGAAATCGAATTTTATCATTATTGAGATCGATTGTTTTCTTTTTATGTAATGATTAGACAATATTTTAAATATCTCAAGCATTTTTTGTATAAATTTAATCCACTTATTATTCAAATAATCTTACTTATTTCACTTCTCAGTGTTTTTGTTTGGGGCAATTAAGTATGCTTTTTTTCCTATGTTATATCTGATTAATAGAATGGTTTTGGTTATATTTCATGTCAATGCCCGCTTTATAAATATTCTACATCTATTGATACGTCATAAGCTTCATTAAGTAATAAGACGAAAAATAAATTTAAATCGAGAAGAGTTAATGTAATGCTAATGACACTTGCAAAAGGAAATTGAAAATTGCTATGTAAATTACTTCAGGAAAAAAAATTTTTTACTGATATTTTAAACAATTAGAAAAGGATACAAGAATTGCAGAACACGAGAAAAGGTCCTGCACTCAGAGACGAAACAAATTGTGACAATTTTTTTAACAAAATTGATTTTGTAGTACCTCAAATGTATGCCAAAGAAGCACAAAAATCCAAAATTGATGAACAGTTTCGATTTTTATACAAACTAAACATGAAAGATAAACAAATTTGAAAAAAGAGCGACTTATCTGTATGAAACAATCGAAATGATTTATCAAAAGAGCTTAGTGAACAATGCATTAATGTCAAACTGCTTGTCCATGCTCTTGAACTAGAAAAAGAAAAGGTTTACAATCCTGCTGCAAAATTTTTAAAACTAATTTTTGACAAAAAATCATTTCTTTTTTCCCTCATCTACTAATGCATTTGGAGAAAATCTTACAGTGTCCTTAATAGAATGAAAAAAAAAACTATTCAAATGAATATAAACTTTCAAGCATAGCATGTTCTGAAGTTTAAACTTGTACAAAATGTTGAATTGGAAGATATATTTAAATCTTTTAAAACTATGTAAAATTGATAATTACTCTTGTATAATACATTGGAATATTAATTAGCCATTTAAACAGTCTTGTTAAATTTCACTTGTCAAGCTAAAAAAATAATAATAATAATAATAATTTTCAATATTATATTTCTTGAAATTTACCATTGTTAAATTATCTAATTCAAAAATTGGATACTTTTAGACGTTTTTATTTATATCGAAAAAATAATGCATAATATTTATGATGATTTTTCATGAACTGAATTATATTAG
>JAPMOR010075478.1:818928-850712 GCA_026543865.1 Argiope aurantia
ACACACACACACACACACACACACACACACACACACACACACACACACACACACACATATATATATATATATATATATATATACCCTAAATTATAATTATAAAAAATAACCTTAAATTGAGCTATTGATTAAGTCAAAAACATGTTGAAATATAAATTTAAACTGACCAGTTTATTAAAAGAGGAGGGTCAGTTTTGCATCTTGCACAGATATTTCCTTCAGAAAATTTCCTTTAAATTAGGGAATTTAATTATTTTTACATGCTCAGTGAAAATGCTTGCTTTTATTATTATATTATTTTCATTTAAATTCAAAATTATAAAGATAACGATTCATATGAAACTTATTTGTATCGATTTTTTTTAACGATTAGGTAGATATAGTGGCAACAATTTTTTTCTTCGTGTAGAACCCATCAAAAAACCACTATAAATTAATCCAACTATTAAAATCAAGAAAATCATTTGATTTAGTGATGACTTTTCTTTATATACATTTATAATATTTCTGTGTATTGACAATTTTGTTAATTGTTTTTCATTTACATTTTTCTGTGAAATGTTAAGCAATTTGATGCATAGCAATCTCAATAAAAATATTTAGTGGGTGGCTTTAACACACACAAATGTAGGAACTAGGTTATTCATGTACTTTTTTCTCCCTATTTGTTTAGAGTAAGACGGAATAAATGAATACACGTAAATCCACATAAGATTTTTGAAGTATGATTTTAAAATATATTATGATGCATTATTTTAAAAATATGATATACACTGACTGAAAAAAATTCCAACAATATGAAGCAATAATTGTACAGTAATGAAATTTCGGCAATACTTCTGTATTGTAACATATTTAATTGATTAAAGTTTCAATACCAAATTTTAGTGTTAGTGCAAGAAGAGCTATTTGAAAACTCGAAGTTGGTACATTAATAACCGATGTACCAGCATATTTTTGAATGCAAACAAGCAAACGTGTATTCTATTGTACAAATTCTGGATATCAGTTTGTAGGATGGAATTTTACACCTGTGACACTTGATCGATAAGTATAAAAACTGTTAATGGTAATTGTAAATTACATTGGAGTTGTCTTCCAGTGTTGTTTCATACATGCTCGATTGCAGAAAGATTTAGCAAACCAAGACAGCATGTCGACACTGTAAAGCGTATTTATTTACAATAATTGTATGAGGGCGAATGTTATTATTTTGGAAAACACCACCGAACCTCAATAACTCTGCAGACCCAATGAATAAAATGTGTATTAAACTGGAACCGAAACTTAGATCCTACCACAATGTCACTATTCTTTCATATGAATTACACGAGAAATTCCAAGATGATTTATTATTAATAATAAAGAGCATCCAATAGTTATTTATACAGAGTTATTTTAATTCTCTTCGAACTTATAGCTTCCTTTATTTACCTGAAACTCCATGACTTTCTTCTGAAATCCTTGAATTTCTTTCCATTATTCCTTAATTTAAGAATGTTAACTTTTAGATTTGTTATATCTTAGAAAAAAATATTTGGTATTTTATAGTCTGATGTATGAAATTAGCTTATATTATTTATATTTTAGAAGAAATGCATACCGTAATGATAATTATATATGTATAAGTCACTGTGCTGTCAACACTGCACACACTGATTAACAAATACGGTCGAATTCAGCAGGCTTGAAAATCTTATTATCATTATTTATACAAGAATTAGATAGGAAAAAAATATCTGCAATTTTGCAATTTTTTTTATTTATTGCTTACAAACGTTCAAGTTAAGCAATACTTACTTACTCAAACTTCAAGACAAAATCTTTCACTAAATTAAAATTGCTAAAAATACTTGAAAAATACGAATTTTTAAAATTAACGTGTGTTTTTCCACAATATTAATGAACATTAAATTACTAATTTTTATTCATAGAAACATAAAAATTTTCATTGCTAAATATTTGCTTTATGTAGTTTGCCTATTATTTAAGTTCATTAGACTAGGGCATCGCATTATTAAATTTGATAAATTTGGCTCCGTAAAAGAAAAACTGCTGAGCTGAGGCATAAAAGTATTTATTTAGCTTTTAAGGATTTTTTAAAAATTAATTATGGACAATTTTGGAGAAAATAATTTCAACCGTATGAAAAAGAATTGAAGAAATTCACAAATGTCATATCTTGAATTCATTAACTAGCGGTTAGCCATCAACTAACAAAATAAAAACTTTATAATGTTAAGACAAACTTGGACGGAGAACTTTCAGAGAGAGAAAGAAAAAAACAGGTGGGAAAAGGGTGGGTGAACAGAAAGGATGTAATATGGGTAGAAACATTTTAGCTCAAGAAAAATCGTAGTCTTCTGAATAATTAATGTGCATCAATTAGCGTTGGTTTGAGAAGTGGAATTTTTTCTTGCGTTTTTGTCTGTTATAATCTAATGACATTGTCTTTGCTGTCGTCCTCCAACTCCCGAAATCTTTATACTGATTACATCAAAGATAGAAGTTTAAAGAAGACTTTGGATTTCTTCGTTGTACTTCATTTGATTATTTATTCACGGGATATCTACACCAAATGGTTTCAGCAAATTAAAAGAAAATAACTGCGGATATTTGTTTTGGCCACGCGTTGTTCGATTTTTCAAGATTTCACATTTTTGGGGTGATTTTTGTTTTTTTAATTCTTACGAAATCACTCTCGATCATTATTTATTCGCAATAGTTGCGAGTCAGTCAAAGAAACAAAATTCTTCACATCCCAAATTTGCGATGAAACAAAATTCTAATATTATGCAATACTAATTATATTTCGCTCATAATATTTTTATACAATAAACCTCAATTTAGCAATTTCAATCATATACAGACAATTTGCTTAGTGTATTTAGTGTTGTGTGCTCTCTTCGGAGAAGTCGAACCCCTTCCCCTTCACAGGCCCACAATATCGAAACTATTGTGTGCCCCTAGTCATCATACTCTGCTGGGTTCCTTCTAGTTTGTGGTGGTTGTCACCCAACCATAAGAATCAGGCAAAGTACGAGCACCAACATCTTAGTTTAGAGCATTGTAGTGTATTTAGATTTTAAAAAAAAAATCAGTTTTACATTTATAAAGGATGCGACTTATTATGTGTTGTAAACATTGCTCTACTGTATATGTGTACTTTAAATATTGCATTCTGCGAAAGTTTTGATGTCTTAATAATAAATGGAGGTGATATCTTTGTATGATTAGTACGGCTGTCAGGTGTGTAGAATGGTTAATAATTGCAACATATTTCTCATCAATTTTTATTTATTTGTTCATCATGTTATGGTAGGAAAATATAGTCCTTTCCTCAAATATTTTGTTCCTATAGAGCTGCAAGCTGTACGTTTTATGCTTTATTTCAATTCGAAAATAATTTTTAAGAAGACACATATAGTCTTGTATTGCTTCGGAATCACAGGACTGGAGATTCAAGACAGGGAGATTCAATTTTTATTGACCCCGATAGGAGACCACGTAAGTCGGATGTTTACTTTCTCTTAGCCAAATGTCACTCGATTTACTAGATGCAGAAGATTAAAGAAGCTTCAGTATTGTCCTAACCGTTGATTATGGATTAAAACGATGATAATACTTTATGATGAGATGTTAATGTAATTGAAATATGTCAAAGAATGATCTTTAAAATTTAAAAATAATTGTTTATCCCTATGAACGCTTGATTAACTTTTCTACTTTTTATAATAGTACGATATATAGATTTAAAAAAATTAAATTTCAATATATTAAAATAATCGTTAACCGTTATGGATAATGGTAAGGCCAACTTCAATAATCATATATTATCCATATAAATCCCAAATCATAACTTTGGTTTTCCAAACAATTAAAATTATGTATCTCTTTACATGCGAGTTGTTAGTTTTTGCTGAAAGGAAATGAAAAGAAACAAGCCCGTTGCAGATGCAAGAAAATTTGCAATCATATTTACTAACAAAACTGACATAGTACTAACAAAACAGTGCAGTTATTTTTCTGAATTAGTAATTTCCATTTAATAAAGCAAACTGGAATTGGTAGCCATATCTCTATGAACAACTTTAACGTCCAACTTTACTACCATCTATCGCTTATCCCAAAATTATCCAACAGTTTTCAAAGTTTATTCTTCATATATTATTTGCCTCATCCTGATTTTTTTAAAGATTTATATATAATCTCTAATAAGATCTTACCAATAATTGCAACTCATTTAAAGTAAAAATGTTTTCATCAGACCCAAGCTGAATTATAAACATAAGAAATGAAACATTAACCAATACATTTCCACTTCCTTTATCAAATGGATTTTTAGTTCATAGGAATCTCTTTAATATTTTTGACTGGAAATGCAAACGAATTTGAAATAAGAACTATGTGTAAGGAAGATTTTTTTAAGATTTTTTTTACGATTCAAATACCATTTCACATAAATTGAATAATTATAAATTCGAAGATCGCAATGCAATTTTTTTTTTCACTTTAGTCACTGATTTTCAATTCTGTAATGGTGCTTTGTTGCTAAAACTCGAATGCAATAGTTAGAGTACTTAAAATATTTCAACCATTCAATAAAAAAGGTTGGATTGATTATCTTTAAAATGCTTATTTTAGATTGGTGGTAATTAGTTATTATTATTAGCTTGATTCAATAAATTAGTAGAATTTCTTAAACGGGAATCAATAAGCCTTCAAATTCATAATTATATTATTTTCTCAAATATTATTTTACAACCTATCTATCTTAAATGTTCTCCTGGAATGTAAAGTTTTTATTTTTTATTTCATCTTTTAAACTTGTTAAAAATTAAGCATGAATGAATTTAAAAAAAAAAAGCTCGGGGGAAAAAAATTGAATTTTTCCACTTCAAGAATTTCAAAAAGAAATTAAGATTATACCATTTTTTTGAAGATATAATAATACGACATGCAATTCAATTTGGATTCAACGGGAAAAGGAATGTGATGGAGCTTTTTTAAAAATCTTAATTTGTTTTTATAAGCTTTCAATTAAGTAAAAAAAATAATGCTAATTAAAGTTTTCTAAGAAGATTATTAAGACAGTTTTACATGGCTTAATATTTTTTAAAAAAATTAATAATGAGACCATTGTTTTGGAAATTTGATGGCAATGGATTTTGCAAGGAACTTGAAATAATGTAAATTTGATAATCGATGAACTAATATGTTCACTTAATAGCGAAAATCTTTAAATCCATTCCTGTGTTGCCTTCTAAAGCTTGTTGGGTGAAAGGTGCTAAGTACTACACCATATATATATGTATGTATATATATATATATATATATATATATATATATATATATATATATGAATAACCAACTTTTCTACTAGAAGAGAGAAAAGAGGGGGGGGATTTCAATGAAAGTCATTAGCGACAGGCGAGAACCGATAACGTACATTGATTATCTGTTAAACAGAAAATATTTGAATGAGAGTTAAAAAGAACGAAAAAATGGTGCCAGCATTAAGCTTGAAAAGAAAAAGTTAGCACTGCAAATGAGGTATTCTCGAATACAAGGGAGGGAAGGGGGGAGGAAAGAAGAAAAAGAAAAAAAAAACGTATTTTTCGTATCGATTTTTTGCGAATAGTTGCCGAGTTGGAAACATAACTTTTTGCTACGAGCTATATGTGTGTTTATTGAAAAAATTCGATTCCATTTTTCTTAATGATGGCAAACTGCGTTCCAATTTGTATACATGAGACTTTACGGCCAGCTAGATAAAACATTCATATCGCTCAAAGAATGGTTCCGATGCCGATCGATTTTTTTTTTGGCTCAAGTTTGAATAGAAAATGGAAATTTTTGTCGTAGGATATCTTGAAATATTATTAGGCGTTTCTGAGGTAAATGTCATACTGTGAAACGAGATTTTAGCGCCATTTGAAATGATTGTAATCAGCGAGGCGAGTTCGGAATCATGAGACATTTGCTTCAATTCTTTATTCCGGTAAAATTTCTAGCAAAACTATGACACATTTATGAGAGATATTTTTAAGCATTTTTCTTAATATTGTAGGTAAAAAGGAACTATTTTGATATAATTTTAAAAAAAATAAGTTGAATCATATAAATTTGTAATAAGAACGGCAAATCAAAACAATCTTTAGCTGAACTTTGATTTCTATTCCTCTTGTAACAGTTAGTCAGAAATGTACAATGTATATCTCTGAATACATCTTAGTGACAATGCTGCGAATATAGATACGACCAGAAACCAAAGTAACACAGTCTTTATATGGAGGCCAAAGGGACCGGTGGCAACGTTTTATACATTCTATACTAGAATTTTCTTTTATTTAATACTCCCGTATTAAATATGCATATAGAGCAAAATTCGATTTTAAGACTTTTTATCTCAGCAATTTAGGACAAGTTTCGATGATTTAGTCCCATTACATTTATAGATAACCATTATTACACAAACACAATAATTGATTTAAGTTGTGATGCTTTGTTTGAACATAAGATTGGTCTGGCAGAATTCGGCTATCAGGTATTTAAGTGGCATGAATGGATTCTACTCATTCTAATTCATGCATCAATCTCAATTCTTACTCATACAGATAGATTCATGCAACTCATATAGATTCATGAAACGTCTGAGAATTATACTTATGAAATAATAATGTAGTGTAGTTGGGCGTTGCGGCTGTATTGCGTTCTTCTACACCATGCATTGTTGCAAACAAATCTTCAAAGCAATAATGTGCTATCTTTGCCATTCCCCGCCGATTTTGGCTCGATGTTGAAAAACAAATTAAGAGGATATTAACATTAATTAACGAGTTATTATTGTTATTAACGAGGAAACAATTCCTTTTTTAACTAAAGGATGATTTGTTGTAAACTGCAGGTTATCTTGAAGGTTATTTTTGGTAAATGTAACTTAAAACCAAAGATATCAGGGTGTTGATTACAAAAAGGGCTCATATCAAACTAGCTTATCAATACGGGGATCAGTACACTTAATATACTCACTTAATTTCTGAATAGAAGCGATATCAGAAGACAGGAAAGTGAATATGCAATGAAATCACACACTCTCGGCTTTTCTAAAATTTGATGCAGAAAAAAAAGTAACATATACGGTTATCAAATTATTCATTTTCGTAGAATCAAAAGCACAAATTTCAATTTGCATTTTTTGCTTTCGGTTCAAGATATTTATGTGCTCGGTGAATCATTTACTTTTAAGTAGAAAACGCTCAATAGTTCACACACCGAATTTTTCGGTTTTCAGTTTCAATCGGTTTCAAGACAGGCTGCTATTCAATGTGTAAAACCTTCAACGGTTAAATTACTATGCCTATTATAAATATCAAATCTCTTAATAATACTAATATAATTAACTTAATTGCAACATAAATACATTGCAGAAGTTTAACTTCTGTCTGACTTCTTCTAAACTTCGGTCTCTGCCAGTTTTGTTTACTTCTCTTGACTATCTGAGTGAAAGCGGAACATCATTTATAAAACGTTTATCAAAAATAAAAGAAAAGCGCTTTCCAGACATACAGATACGCCCAAAATGGTTTATATATTTTCCATTCCAGCTGGTGGAATCGTAAATGAAAAATGAGTACGCCATCTTAAAAAAATAAATGTGCTTTTAAAATGCCAGACAAGAAAATGTGACTCTCGGTGTCCAGCGTTGTGCCCAGGTGTATAAATGAAATAAATACCATGAGTAAATTTTGTATGATTAATATGTTGAATTAATTTATCTTCTGTTGTCACGCGATCTTCAGATACATATTGTTGATTCAAAGGTAGCAAAAACTAAATAATACTGCTTATTACCTGGAAGGGAGGTGAGCTGCAGCTTGCAGGGATCAGAAGGGCCGAGCGCGTTGCTGCTGATGCAGGAGTACCTAGCCAGGTTATCATCCGTCTTGATCACAAGGGTGTTCTCGTGCCTCTCGTTTCTTTGCTGGACATTCAAGGATACATTGTCCCGGAACCATGAAAAGTTGGAGACGGCGGGATAGGCGATGGAACGACAGATGAGCACCACGTTCCTCTGGTCATCGTAATCCTTACGCACGGTGCAGTCCGGTCGATCTACAAATACAAGAATGAGAGTACTGTAAGGCTTTTATAGAGTTTATTCATTCGAAAAAAGTTTATATGCCAAAATCTAATGAATTCTTCATGTGGAAACATTTTAGAGTTTTATTTTTAACACTTTCATGTGAAGCGAAATATAATATCTAAAAATCCATTGATACAATTTATAGGAATTATCAGTAATTCGCTCATGCATGCAAATGGATTTAGCATTTAATGGTGCTTTATATGTAAGGCCTTTAAAGGGATTGATCTGTGTGGAAGTATCTTGAAAAAGAGTTTTCAATTGTCAAGAAAATCAAAGATCAATTTTTTTAAGTTTGAACATTTTTAAATAATAAAATGTAAATTTAAGCGCTTCAGAATGGCATTTAAAAGTGCATTGGAGCCATGATTGTTTTAGGGAAACAGTCATGGCTCCAATAAGCTAGTTTAACATTGAAAGTAGATAAAAAAAACAGTTGACTACATATATAAAGCTTTAATCAACTCAGAAAATGAATTTCCCTTTATTGGAAAGTGAATTAAAAATATTATTGAGTCAACAATTTCATGGATGCAAATGAAAGATAAATATAAGACAGAGCTCTTAAATTCAGAAAGGCGTATATGAAAAGAAGGTGGTGTTAGACTGATTTTGTTACATAAAAATAATAACAATAAATTAGTATTACGTAAAATAGATTCTAAATGTTATTTGTTAATGAATCTTATTACATGCATTCTCGTGATTGATTTTATAATGTCTCTTCAAGCAAATAAAAAAATGCTGCTTATCATCTCTTTTAAAAAAATAGAATTCAGGAAGTTGTGTGTTTGAATATATCTTTCGAGAGATACGGAACTTATTTAAAAATTTTCCTGTCGGCAAACTCAAATCAACGTTAGTTTCATTTTTAATGGATTAATTGTAGTTATCTTTACACACGGAATGGACTTTTCATAAAACTGAATCTTGAAACTCAAATGCTTTGACCTCAAAGACAAAAGTCACGAATCCTTGAAGAATTGAAATAATAAAACTTATTGGTCATCTTCTTCTAGCAGGTGGTAAGGATTAAAAAAAATCAGACTAAGTTGTTTGCTATATTGAAACAATTATCCGTCCAATATAAAGTATCAGTAAATTTCAGGATCCAATCCTGATCTACTGATTAATAAACGAATGTTAAATAAATCGTGCTGTTTGTCGGCTGAACGTGAGTTACAATTCACTAATATATAAGCTATGTCGAAAATTTGAAGGACATTTTCTTGGAATTGTCTTACTTTTGCTTTTTGATATTTTATTGAATGAACACTTTAAAGACATACTACCACCATATTAAATTATAAACTTATTCTTCTAATCTGGGCCTTCCCTTCGTTAGATTATGAGTAGTTTTGAATTGATAAATGAATTTTTTTCACGAATTAGCGCAATTTCTCCTTAGTGAAAAGTTTGTTGAAAGTGTTAAGTATAAATTCTTTAATCATGAATTACAGTGTTTGTCTTTATTATTAGGTTTCGATTTGGACCATATTGTCTCTTTAACCCTTTAAAGTGCCATTTTTTTCTAGTCATATTATGTTAAAATATTTTTAAGCTTGAAATTAGAATAAGAAAAGGTATTCATTTAGCTTATTAGATAAATTTAATTTTATTAATTAATTAATTTGGTTAATTAATAATTATGTAACAAATCAAGACACATATTTTTGTTTGAGATAAAGAACTAAAGCATCTATGTTTCTGACTTACTAAAAAAATTTGTCAGAACTTATGCCAATCTACATAATTACATACAAAGATTGATAAATTTGGTGTTAAGCATACCTCCCACGGCCCTAGAAAGGGTTAAAGTGATTCTGTAAGGAATGCAAGCTGGCAAAGACATGAATATTTAAGCAGAAAGCAATAAGCATTTGTTCTTTGAAAAGAATACAGCTATACCATCCATAATCATATCTTACCATGATGACAAAGATTAGATCTAGTCGATAAGCGGCCTTAAGAAACATATTATACTATGTCCATAAGTCGTGTTTGCATAGATAAAAAATTTTTATACGTGATGTGAGAGCTGAGAAGCTAGTTAACCGTATCACAATGTTCGAGACGTTTACTCTATTTTTAACAGTACTGTACGACTTTTTTTTTCGATAATCTGGGCAGCAATCAAAAAGACAAATTGATTGAAGTTCTCCGAATTTTTTCTGACATTTTCACCTAAACTGGTAAGATTTCGCAGATCGAAAAAATTAAAACAATTATTTCTAATTATCATACGTCACCAATAAAAAGGTACTGTGTCTCACAGACTGAAAAATACATAATACGTGAAAACTTTCTTGAATATGCTATCGTTGATTTGATCCAGGTTCTTCTTTGGAGAAAAGACTGAAATAATATTTTGTACAGAGTATCAATTGATGAATAAGATCCCGATGATGTATTTACGATTTTCTAAATGATCCCGACAGCAAAAACCTATTTTTTATATGAAACTTTGCTCTGAGCGTTATTATTATTATTAAGCATATGTTAGAAAATGAAATATCTTCTTCGATGACTTTTGAATGCAAAATAAAGAAATCAAAATGGACAAAAAAAAAATAATAATAAAAACGAATGCATCTGGAGAAAAAATCTAAAATCTTTTTTTGCTGTTCAAATAAAAAAAAGCATAAAAATGAGTACTTCTCAATAAAATGTTGGCAAATTTGCTTTTAGCCACTCCGCGTGGTTTCAATTGCAGTTTATTATTGAATAAACAAAAGCAACTCCATTTAATATGTTTATGAAGCTTTTTCCACTTCTTGTGTTCTCATGCATACTCCCTCGGGTCGTCCATTCCATTCGAAGCACTCTAAGAAAGGGAAGGTCTTCAAAATTTAAACACATCCCTCTCTGTGTCAACACTGAGCTATGTTGACATTAAAAACGCTTTTGTTGAGTCCTTTCCCTACTCAAGTTCAAACACATTGTTAGTTTTAAGGGGGAGGGGAGAGACTTACATGATATTTTACTTTTAAAGCACTTCCCGCGAAAAGAGGACTCTGATAAATATCGATTTTGATAGAAAGGAGTAAAGATTCTATTTCTTTCTTTCTTTTTTTTCTTCTTTATTTATTTAATTGATTTTTTTCTCTTAATCCCATTGCCTTATAGTTACAACTTTCCAACTTGGATGGGAATAATTTTCATTTCTGTGTTTAGACACAAAAATGAATTTTTTTTTAGTTAGCTGTAGAAGTTTATGTTCTCCTTCCTTTCACTTTTTTTCTCGCTTTTCACTTTCATAAAAAAATTTCATCCAATGAAATTCTTGTCTTACATTCAAAATCCACTTCCGGATTTTGGTGAATTCTTTTTACATTCATGAGTGTTAAGGATGTTCTTTGCTGCCTTTCTTTCTTCTCTTCTTTATATATTTAAGAAGTTAGGGGGGGGGGTAAGGTAGCACAAGTTGAGGTAAGCCGATTTGAAAGAAACTTTGATATATTCGAATTCAATCTGAAGCGTCTAGACGACTCAAGGCAAGCTAATCAATAATTCATTTTGTTTCTCCATTTATAGCAGCGGTTATGTTCCTGTAATTAAAGATTCTCATTCTTTTAAAAATAAATAAAAAAAATTTGGAGGGGGGGGGGCAGGGAACTAATGTCAACAAAGTTGAATTTAACTGTAACTATCTGAATTTTAAAAGGAAAAGTCAAAAGTGTTAAATAAAATTTAATTTTCTTAAAAACTCGAAAAGAGAATGCAAAAAATGAATTAATTTCAGATAGAATTCAGTTAAGCGAAATTAAATTAATTGAACTGTTAGATAGACATCACGATGGTTTTATATATCTACATCACCACAGTCAACTTCTTAAGAACAGCAGTATTAATATTATATATATTGCTGTTATTTATTATGGAATATTGTTGTTGTCTGTAGGTAATAATTCATTTACAAACATAAATCAGATAGTAGCTTGCCATCATCGATGTTTGGTAAAAATAGCCAAATAAGGAAAAAAAACTGTATTTATGGCATAAAAATTACTTAAGTTTGAATGTTAATTTTCAAGTTTGAATTATGCATGTATCAACCTAATTTTCAATGTTACTTTGATTTCCTTAATTATTATATATTTGAAATTAAAATTGCTGTTTTAAAAACTTCATTTTGAGGATTTAAAATTAAATTTATTTTCCTTTGTTTTATTGTTCAAAAATAATTTGAAGGGTATATCTTAACTGTAATTAGTTATCAAGGACAGTATTAGTATTGAATCTGATTACGATCGTATGGAAAAAAAATAGTTAGGATTCTACGTTATAGCCCGTTTGTGATTATTAGATTCATTCTAATAATTAATAAAGGATCTCGGATTGTCCCATTTTTTTTAATGTATAAGTAAAAATTTAAGAAATATTAATTCGATTTTAAATATACTGCAAATAAAAATTTCTTCCCTTAAATTTTAATATGAATACAAAGATTAGTCAAAAAATAATGAACAATTCACTACAGCGCAGTAAAGGCAAGTACAAGAGATTTGAAATTTTATAAGTAAAAACACTGATTTTTTGGTTCTTTAGATATGTCGATTATTGTTGAATCCATTCCTTCTACTGCACTGCATCCATCTTTGTTTCTAAGACTAGACAGCTCTTTTACAATGCCTTGAAGTCTAGAAGCCGGTCATGAAGCAACATTCAAACGAGGCCAACTATTGCGAGCAATAGAAGGACACGCCTACTTAAGGAAGATCATGTGACATCAACGGGGCAATAGCAAATAATTGTCACATTTCAGCACCTTTCTAAGGTAAGTGTCATCTTCCATTGCGCCTAATAGTTTGTCTCGTGTGAATTCTGCTTTACAGTTTTATTTTGTAATGACTAGTAGCCGGTCATGAATGCGGGTTTACACTCGGCCAATAAGTAAACGATGCGTAGAAAAGGATTGATGCCCTTGTGATATTTTTGCCACAATTTCATAAGATAGATTCAAGCATTCCAAGTTTGGCTATAAATAGCTGTTTTGGCGTTCATGAGTTTTTCACTGCTTATCATATTTAGAGGTCAATTCAGTTAACTCCACTCAATTTTTTCACGCGAAAAAAACAACAACCCACCAAATTCTACAAACACTTGCGCAGTAAGAAAAAAAATACAATACAGTGACATGTTGTTGTCCCATCGGGAGAAGTGATTGCCATGGACCGAAAATCCTTTTTCAGCCTTTCTACGCATGCGCTACCTATTGGCCGTCTAATAGCTGGCCGAGTGTAAACCCACCTTTAAATACAAACCCATATTTACAATGCTTGTTTACATACTCAATAAGCTCGTTATAATTTCATTCCCGAGGATATAAGCTTTCATTATTCTGAACATATAAATGGAAATTATAGAGTAAATGCTCAAACTAATTGGCTAACCGAAATGTCAAGTGTAATACCGAAATGCAACTTGATGTTTGCCACATATAATTCTGGTTTTTAGATACACCGCATTAGGCCCGAGGTAGAACAATGTTGCTTTTTAGTATGATCATCCCACGTTCTGAAAATCTGGAATCATCTCCCAGTGAATTCAATAAAACTATTATAAAAGCATCAGTCATCTGAAAAATAGTGGCATTTTCCATCACGGTGATTTAAAATACCTTACTACTCGTTGTCGCATTAAGATGCTCCATACTTCATTCGGGTGGTTTATTGAAGGGAAAGGCAGGGAATAAAAAATTAGGAACAGTTGAAGAGGTATAGGGATAATGTTTCTACCTTCAAAATTTTATTTCTTATGTGCTTATTTTTAAAGATCATTCTTAGTTCCGTTTCATTAGTTTCGTTTTTATGGACTTTTTCTCAAACCATAATAAATTCGTCCGGTTATCTTCGCATAGACATCCTCTTTTCGTTCTGGCATTAAAAAAAAGAATTTTTACCCTTACTGTGTACCGGTGCAGCTCCAAAGTCTCGGATAAGCTAGAAAGTCTAATTTTTTTTTTATCTTTGTCACGGTTTGAGTCTCATTTCTCCTCTCTCCAATATATAGAGCAACCTTGATAACGTTTTATGCCCAATAAATTGCATTTAATCTTAAACAAAATGACTATTAAATACGGTTATAAGGAGAATCGGCCAAAATAAATTGATATAAAATGTCAAATATTACAACAAGTAAAAAATGACAAATTATATTACAGTACTGCTTGCAGTTAGGCTATGTATAAAATTTAAGCTTTATGAAAAAACTTACGTTTCTACAGGAAATTGGATGAAAAAAATATGTGTTATTTTCCCGGAACAACCCTTTTCAATCAGTGTTTCGAAACAAGTTGATGACTTGAGTTCAATCAAATTTATAACACTCCTCGATGCAAAATGAGTTCGTCATAGAATAGAGAACACAGCCAGTCGTAAATTTTATCTCCTACATTTGCATGGATTCTCTTTTTTCATCCACGCTAGAATGGAATAACTTCACTTTTTTTCCACTTCCTTAAATACTTTTTTCTTATTTCCCATCCCGAATCCGATAAATATCATCAGGGCAAATAGCCGCAATCAATTCGTGCTATCATCGCCTGCTGTATCTCTGGAGGCGAAACTGAAATACTACAATTACCCTATCAAACTAACTTCGTTTATAAGCGATGTTATCGCCAGATGGCGCGGACGCTTGTGTCTTGATCTCTCCTTGGATTTTATCCCTCTAGCCATATTTCCATCTTTTTTTCCCCTCCATTATACGAGAGTTTCAAATGACGTGTCTTTTACCTTTCATCAAGCTTACACAGCTGATGTATATCGCAGCCAGAAATAAATGTAACGTTTTTTTTTTCTTTGATATTCAGTACATTTCGGAAACTTTGTGATATTTTTTGTTTGAGGAAGTGGAGCCCTCCTTTTCTTTGCATCCCCTGTTTTGATCGAGAAGTGCTTTCCGGCAAAACTTCGCTCCCCCAGCCACCCGATCATCCGTTTTTCACATTTCCGTTCCTGCCTGCCATGCACCGTTTTCTTTTTCTTGGTAAGAGAGAGAGAGAGACAGAAGAAAGTTTTAGCAGAATTTTTCTCTTTTCTTTTTCTTTTCTGTAATAATCTTTATGGAAAAATCGATTCTTATCCGAACCCAAAATGAGACGTTCGTGTGTCCTTTTTTTCGGGGGTGTTGATGATCTCTTCTGATATCTAAAGGATATCGAAAATATAAAACCTTCTCCAGGTTAGAATATTGAACTGAAAAAAATCTGTCTTTACATTGGATATTCACAAATCTTGAATTTATTTTACAAGGCTTAAAGGCTTCATTTATGAATGCACGCAATTCTACCGACATGTTTCCGCTCATCAATCATATCGTGAACATTTTTAAATTACTTATTAACTTTAGAATAATTCAGTAAAGCTGCTTTATCTATTATGATTAACTGAGATTCCTGCGATGGCATTAAGGCAGAAGTAACGCGATTCGATTGCAGTTAGTTAAGTTATATTAACGTCCCGTTGTAAAGCAACACTAGGGCTATTTTTGTGACAAACCTGGTAATTTTGAACCTCGGTCAGATGACGAGGATGACACCTGAGCTGGCACCCCCCTCTCCACACCACACCAGCGCGATGACGTTCAACAGATGCCCTTACACGACGGTTCTTCGGTGGAATAGGGTCTCGAACCTGAAATCCTACGGCTCACAAGCCGGGACCTTACCACCAGGCCACCGCGGGCTCGATTCGATTGAAGAGCAATACGATGAGAGTTACTGTATATGTGATCCTGCGCACACTAAATCAGCAGTCTTATCGTGCCTATGCGTGTTCCCGGGGGGAGATCTGAAGTGTAGGCTAATAGGACTTTTATTCATATATCTAAGTTATGAAATCTAATAATCCTTGAGTTTCCCCTAAGCGGTACACAAATTATTAGATTCAGCGAAAAAAAATATGAAATTACTTCTCTAGGTATCCGACCAGGTTCGGAGATGAATTTTTAAAAATAATGATATATAAACATTTTTATTGTACCATATAGCTAAAGCAGTCTTGAAAGGCCACTATTAGAAGAAAAAATACACGCATTGTCTTAAGGTTTTAAAAAAACTGCTTATTTAACGAAAATTTAGCAATATTTTCCATGTTAGAAGAGAGTAAAAAGAAGCTGAGTAAGTTGAAAAATGATGCAAAGATTTAAATTTTATTTCACCGATATATAGCTCAGAATTCATAAAATGTAAAGGACCAGAAGATAAAAATTATTTTATTAAATAAAAATTTTATGAGCATTTGGAAGTGCCATTAATGATTTTTTTTTGTCAAAATTTGACTATGTTTTGAATTTAAAGTGTCTGTAAAACATGCCTAAATGAAGCTATCTTTATAGCCGCGGTATATCACACCCACAAAGGGTTTGGATATATGCATAACAAATTTCATGAAATTTTATTAAACTGATTTTGAGATATCATACTTTTCTTGAATCAAGCGTTTAGATATTGAACTTGTAAATTAGTTCGTCCAAGTACGCAGGGAATAAATGGAGTTTTCTCAATTTTTAATAGAAATGTCAGAAATAAACAAACAGCGGTCGAGTAGAGAGAGATAATATAAACATATCAAATATTATTTTGGTGAATGTTACGGTAAATATAAAATAAATCACTCATTTTCGGTTAAAAATACCACTGCTACTGATTTCAATTTTAGTTGCTATGTATTATTGAAACTACTGTATCTGTAGTTCTATCTCACAAATAATAAAAACAATCTGTTTTATAATCTACGAAGTTTGGATTTTATTTTCAGATGATAAAAAAAAAGTTCAAACATTTTTGGAAAAATCCTTTTTACAATCTAGTCGTATACCTTAAAGCGAGAATTTTACTTATAAAATCATTGGGAAATAAATTTAAAGTTCTTAAATTATTAAGAGAAATCTAATTAGTGCATTCGACGTCATGGGTCAGCAGTTTGTCGAATTTTCTAACGCGCATTAAACGAATTGTTTTTGTACTATCGTAACGAATACTATTTTGTACTATGTAAACGAATTGTACTATCGAAACGAACAGTTTCCGATAGTATCTGAAATCTATCAAACGATAGACGATTAAGAATTCTTTCAGTTACCCTGAAAGCATTTTAAGTGTAATTCACAGCTATGAGTAATTTATTTATTCAGACAAAAATCAAATGATTTTTTAATATCTGAGAGATGGAGGCTCCTTTAGCAGTCATACTAAACAATTTTTTCAAGAAAACGTTTGTCCAAGGCAAATATGATTAGAGGGATAAAATTATTTGAGAAAAAGTAAAAGTAAAATAATAAATAAAATCATTACAAATTTTATTGATGTACTAAAAATTAAAAAAAAATTTTTCAATAAAAACATTAAAGCTTAATAGCACGACACATATATAAAATATTTTTAAGTGTACTTGTATTTCTAAAACATTTAAAATATATTTTTCATAAAAGTTTGGGAATAATCGTATTGTTTTCCATTGTGGATTAATTTCTTTTTAGTTTTGTTTAATGCCTCATGTCTTTACGATTTGATTCTAGCTTGCTTAATTTAGATTTTAAAATATATATTTTCAATGCTTGAGTATGCTAATAAAAGCGCTTTTTTAAAAAGATTTTTAATTTTTATTATTTTATTAAGTTTTAGTTCTTAATGTATTCACAATGATTTAAAAGAATCAATAGCAAAATTCGAAATAAAAATATAGATTCTTGTATTTAATTATTGTGTAAATTGACAACCAGCTGGCCCTTTTTGTTTGGAATCACTATCTAATTAAAATTAATCTATTAAATAATAATTTGAAAATATTAAAATTAGGGAAAACAACAGTAAAATATAATTTAAAGGACATCAAAAATATTTCTGCGTCTTCTAGAAATTTAAACAAGACTAATTTCAATTTATTGGAATAACGGGTGTCATTCTAAAAGTGCAAACAATAAAATGTACCAACATTAAATTAAAAAAAAAAATTAGACGAAATGTCATGCAAATCTTGTAATTAAAGAACCTTTGTCACAAAAAAATGACACATTGGATTAGAAAGTTTTGATCAACCCATTTCTCTGTGGTCTAAAATAATCTTGCATAATTTTTGGTGTTAAAATATTTCATGTGTTCTTTTCTTTTCAGTAAATGCCTAAATTCAAGAATTCCACTCTTTCAAGACCGAGCAATTCTTCCAGAAATGAAACAATTGAACCTAAAGTGAACAAAATATAAATTAATATTTCAATTTTTAATGTTATATATATATATATATATATATATATATATATATTCTAGAAATTATTTTTACTTTGTGAAAAAAAAGAAAAACAAAGTTATGAATTATTTCAAGTGTGTAATATTACTTTTAACTTTAATTAAAAATATTTCTTCATTACTTCTATTTTGCGTTTACCAGAAAAGACACATACTTTCTCTCTCTCTCTCTGTCTCTAGAAAAGTTTAGATTGCAATAAAGTTCAAACGACTTACAACAAGACGAGAAGAAAAGCCATCCTACTTTTTAATTCCTTTTCGAAATAGTTATTATTTTTAACGAGTTTGGCAAAATAAGCCTCGGGCTTCAACCCCTCCTCTCCTCCATTAAAAGGAGGAGAACAAAACAGAAATCTTAAAATTGGTCGGAAACTTTAATTATTCTTCTCGAACTGTTCCGAGAGTGCATCCTCGTTGATCAATATTTTTCTGCAAGTTTTCGAAAGCGTCAGTAATTATTATTCCAAGCCCTTACAGAGGGCAAAAAATAAAAACTTAAAAAAAATAATTAATGGAGAGTGGAAAGAACACAGAAAGGGTGATTCGGACTTTTCCGTAAATGACGTCGCTTCCACAATGGGCGTAAAACTTTAATTATACCACAATTCGTAAGTATGCAATCCATCGTAAAAATTGTCGCGGTCTCAAGGGAGGGAAATTTAAAATTTAGTGTTGACTGCGAAGATTTTGAAACAGAAAGAACTAGAAAAGTAAGGAGAAAGATGAGAAAAAATATATACAATAAGTTCCAAATATTCAAAGAGAATTCGTGGTTTTCTTCCTACAGAAGTCATTCTGCGCAATTTTTAGAGAACTATATAGGCTCAAATATATGTAGCCTGAACCTCCCTCCCCCTTCCCCACCAAAATGGAACAAATGTTTATATTCCTAAATACACCAAACAGACACATACTTCCTATTACAAAGCTTCATTAAATAAGATGGAAAATTGTATGAAAATATTAGGTTTCTGTGAAGATAGAAAATAAGGAGTTAAAAAATTAAATTTGATACGTTCCTCATAGTTTAAAAATCGTAACATATTTCTTTTATATTTATTACTCACTGTACATGTATTGAATATACAATAAAGTTACACTTTTCCATTTACATAACTAGAAAAGATATGCTTATTTTTAAATTTAGAGAGTCTAATCACAAATTTATTCAGATGGGAACATTTATTTCAAAAATGTAAATTTATTCAATATAGAAAAGTTGTCACATGCAAATATTTGTATAGTTGTACTAATATTTACATCGAATCATCATGACTTGCAAAGCCTTTGTTTATTACTCATTTTGCACTTCACTTTGATTAGATGAAGTTGCAACTTCGAATTTATAAAGCAGATATTTGAAATGTGAACATTTCAAAACTTCGAATTTATAAAGCAGATGTTTGAAATGTGAACATTTCAAATATCTCATAGAAGTAATGGAATGTTGAAGAAGAAAAGAAAATTGTTTGCCCGCAAATTGTGTTCGACTTAGACTGTATGGAATCGTAATGCTGGCACTAGTTGCAGAATGAAAGTGCTTTCTTTTCTGAATTTCTGGTATGCTTGTGAAGAAATGTATAAACAAATCATTTCAATGATTGAAAACTATTGAATAATTACTTCCTCAGGTAGGGATGAGGAGGATAAGGTGTTATATAAGCAATACAGAAATTGGCATTGTTTCTAAATTTTTAGGCTAATTTTATTCCAGAGTAAGAGCAGTAGTTCAGAATCCTACATTTCAAACGATACAATTCAACAAATTTTACAAACGCTGGTGCAGAGTATACATAAACATAATAACTACCGTCTGCAGCATTCAGAAACTTCATACATATCTCTACTCCGATCATGCTAGGCAACTAATTTTTTACAAATAAGCCCTGTTGCGGTTGAATCAAAGCCTTCTTTCCTCAGAAATGTAACTTGAGTAGAAGAATGTTTCTATAATCTAGACGAAAGTATCAATTATCTAAAAGATAGCTTTTTAAATGTTTTCAATACATTCTTCGTTAGAGAGTTATTTTATCTGTGACAATTTTTCAGAAATATTCGTTGACGCATTTTCAAAATCTCATTAATAAGTCCCATTCTATATATCAATACGCTGAAAAGTGACCGACATATTCAGCAAGTTCCAAATAGTACTGAGTCTGAACTAATGAATGAATCGCCAATGATGAACTAGATAAAGTGAACGCAAATATGGACAGAACAATTCAATTTTGCATGGCTATCCGAAGTGTCAGAACAATTTTGTAAACACTTGAATAAATGCATCTATTATTGACCAATTTTTGAATTTTAATTCAAGTTAATTATTGCTTTAAAATTTTCTAATTCTGTTTTTTCAATTACCTATAATATATATGCATGTTCTTAAACACCAAACAGAAATATGAAAAAGGGTCTACGTCAAATAACTTTCCTTTTAATATTTTTTTAAGACTGTTCGATAGAAGTATGACATTTTTTGGGTGCATAAAATAGTGTAAGGGAAATATTTTACTAACTGTCCATTTTTCATTACGGTATCTGTATAATCTATTAAAAACTTTTTACAATGAAACTTCACAGAATTCAAAAGGTATGCATACAATTTACCAACTTATTTAAGGAAACTTTGTAATTGGGAGCATATATCTAGAAAATAAACATTTGTTCCGTTTTTTTTTTTTTTGTGTGTGTGTGTGTGTTCCAAAAAAGTGGAACAAAAATATTCGTATTTGTATGGAAATTCGTCGAAAAAAGGAATAACCGATATGTATCAGAGTTTGACTGATTTTTAGCGGTAGAAAATAGGTGTATAACTAAAGGTAGGTGTCTTTGAGCTCTACCAGTTTATACGTATTAATGGTTTCTAAAGGGAAAAAAATTGAAAACACTGAACAATTATTACGATATAAAATCAATTGAGAAACAGCTTTACTTTAGCAGTGCAGATTTTAATGACTGTATCTGTTCAATCATTGCTTAATTTTTCAACGTTTAAAATCAAGTCAGGCGCAAATGGCAATATTCTTGCATTTTCCCTATTTAAATTACGTCTAGTTTCGATGGTCTAGTAATCTAGTCGAGATTTACCGTCTTGTAGAATACATCTAGACTAGACGGATTCTACAAGACGGTTAAATGAATTCCACAGTTTTATTTGCATATTAAAGTTATTATCCAAGGAGTATACCATTCGTGTGTTTCATATCGAATGCTTTCTTCCAACTGTTCCAAAATATTTGCCTTTGTTCGATATCCCTCGCCCCTTTGCTTTCTTTTATAAAAATGACCTATGCTGGAAACTGAAGATTTTTTCTAGCTTTGCAAACATGCGAAATGCGAATGAAGTTATTCTCAAGTGAACATACTAAAGCAACATTTAAACGAGGCCAACTATTTCGAGCAATAGAAGGTTACGTCTATCTCAGGAAGATCATGTGACTGCAATGGGACTATGGCAAGTAGTTGTTCCGATGAAACAAACATTTGTTATAATTCTATGGGAGCCATGTGATGTTTTTGAGGCGTGGCCTTCAATTTGCGTGCAATAGTTGGTCTCGTGTGAATGTTGCTTTATACTTCTTAAAGATAGCAGTAGAAACCCTGAAATGTTTTCTTAATGTTTGTTATAATTTTTAATGTTTGTAATAATGCAATAATTTTTTAACAATTTTTTTAATAACAATTTTAAATTATTTTTCTAATTAACATATTCCAGTGCTTATTTCTTATATACGATAATAAATATTGCTTTTATAAAAAAAGAGCAAAAATATCTTTATTTTTACGATTGAACATTCTTTAATTAATTAATGAAATGGCTTTTCTTATAAAGTGCCAAGTCTCTTTATGAAAACACCGCATTTTTTAAAAATTTTATGGTTGTTTATCTATAAAATTAATCAAAAGGAATTAACATAAGATATTTTAATTAAAGCTCAATTTAAAAAGTGATGCATAACATTTTGGCAGAAAGAAACGACAAAGATTAATTCAATTAATTTCTAATTTTAAATGAAAGACAAAAGTTAATTTATCTTCTGATTTATTCTTATTCAAATATGATGATTGTTTTTATAAGATGTTCTTGAAAATAAAAATTTACTTTTGAATTGGTAAAGAAAAACAAAATGAAAAGGCAAAAGGGAAAGTTGCAGGGCTTTTAGGTTTCAAATCATGGTGCTAATGATATTAAATTTTCTTGACTAATGAAAAGATAATTTCTTGATTAATGAAATGGTAAAACAGAACTGAATGCATTGTATATATTGGGCATATTTTATTGTAGTAAACAAATTATCTCGCACAGCAACTTACTGTTACAATCATTCATCTTTCATATGAATAATAATTTCTATATAACCATTCAATAAAGCATTGAAAGAAGCATTTGCTTTCATCTCTTAGTATCCCCATGAACTTGCAAAGTCATTAAACCTATTGCAAATCATTTTGCAAAATGCCGGGCTTAAACTCTATCAGTTATAAGACGACCAGTAGGCAGCGCAGGGGCAGACATGCTGAAAAATACTGTTTGCTATATGACAAATAATTGTCCCGAAGGGACAATAACATGCCGTTCTATTGTATTTTCTTACTGTACGTGCCTTTGTAGAATATTTTTGGCTTGAAAAAATCTATCACCTTTCATATATTAACTCTGGCATTTTCTGCTCTTTCTTCTTTCTGATGTGAGATAGTGTATGTGAGGTTTTTTTTTTTCATTTATTTGCCATTTTTTTATATAGCTTTCCAAAGTTAGGTATGTAGAGCCTATTTTATTTTTACATGCTTCTTTGTGCCAATACCCAACATTTTAATACGATACGCAGTGAAAAAAAAGTCAAGGACACCAAAACGGCAATTTATAGACAAGCATGAAATGCCTGAGTCTGCCTTATGAAATTGTGGCAAACATAAATCAGTCCCTTTCTGCTTATACGCTGCCAACTGGTCGCCTTATAACTGACCGAGTGTGAATCCACTTTAATGTCAAATTTATGGATTTGAATGTCTTACATCTAAGGTTTTACTATAATTAGATCTACTATAATTGTGAGTGCAGTATTGGAAGTACTAAAGAAGTCTAATTAAATTTAGCTAAATGAAATGATAAGATAAATCTCTCGAGGTTTATAGAACATATTTTCATTTGATGATGATTTCGTGTCCGTGTGTCCACGGAAAGGGGGTGCAGTAGCTTTTGAGGGTAAAGACCCCAGAGCACCCAAGGACAGAAGTCTGACTTCTAGCTCATATGAAAATGAAACTCACACATTCGCTTGCACAACCCCTTTTTACAGGGGGGCACATTCACACACCTCACAGATAGAACAAAGCTGAAGAACAACCATGCCCGAACCGGGATTCGAACCCGGGACGCCCAGATCACGGGGAATATGCGCTACCCCTATGCAAGGACGCCGACGTATTGTCCTTTAAAATGTGAAAAAAAATCTGAATTTTAAAAGGACAGTAAATGTATCTAATATTGATTTAGATACATTTATTAAGATAATTGACTAAGCATACTAAGTTTAAAAGAAGACCGCGATAAATTCCATGCTGAGTGGATTTCTGAATGAGATTATCAGCAATTATAAAAAAGGAATTTGACAAATCGTCCTTACGTTCACACACAGCTATCTTCTTAGTTTCAAATAATAATAGTAAATATTTTGATATTAGAATTGCATTTAAAGGCAAGGATTTTATACCTGCCATTACGCTTTAAACGACGAACCTCTAGACATATTAGGAAATATTGAGAGGCAAGTACTCTCTCATTATCTTCTGACAATTGCATTATACGATCAAAAATATCTGAATAATTCTGTACTTGAATTTCTCTAAAAAGATTAAAAGAACAGCTCTTGAACTTCGACCGCTAAAGAAAATATTTTTAAACTCACAGTTTCATGTGAAGATTTGGTCCCAATGGCATTTAGGGGACCGATCATTCATTAATGAATAAAATAGTTTGATTCAATCTGCTCATAGGAAGCAAATAAGGAATTGAAACTCTCGGCAATTGTGTTAGTTACTTTGGGCAATAAATATGGGCATGTTGTTAAGACAACATTGTAATTTAAGAAAATTAATTTTTTTCGATGAAACCGTATTTTTATTAAATAATTCTTAACTGCGCATACATGAATTTCAGCACATTTTTACTAATCCAGATAAACAAAAAAGACTTATTTTAAAATTTTAAGTTCAATACCACTAA
This sequence comes from Argiope aurantia, assembly GCA_026543865.1. Lineage (NCBI taxonomy): Eukaryota > Metazoa > Arthropoda > Arachnida > Araneae > Araneidae > Argiope > Argiope aurantia. Next base: position 843,550 of record JAPMOR010075478.1, read on the forward strand.
AATTTCCTTCTAATAACCCTCTCTCCATATTTTTCTGCTTTTGAATAGCCATATGTTATGAAACATACTGTTTGCCGCACTCGACGAGTTGCAATCAATGAATTGATACCTAGAATGCATTAAATAAAAGAGATTGCAAGCAAATTGTAATTGTCATTCTTAGAGTCGTTCGCCAATTCTTTTAAAAACATTTGATTGGTCAATAATCTGAATAATTTCGATGACTGCCAAAATTCCACATTTATAGATTATTTCAACTTATGCAACTGTAAATGTATATTATGCAATATTTCGTCAAAGTGAATGCATATTTTCTGAGGCACATGCCTAATCGGAGCTTATCTTTAGACGTGTCTAATCATTGAAATTTAGCTTTTAACGCCATTTATTAACCCCTTTCCTGCCGAGGATAACTTGCGAGATTTGGTCCCCAGTCCTAATCCTAATCTTATATATATATATGTATATAGTTGCGAGACGTATATATACGCCAGGGGCAGTTAACACATTGACTTAGGGAGACGTATATATACGTCCGCGGCAGGTAAGGGGTTAATGATATGGTCATTCGTTGGGTTCTGTATTTGACTGTTATGAAGACTTACGGTTGACCCTCAGCAGGAGATCGGCCCTGGCGTGTCCGTGAGGATTGTGAACGATGCAGGAGTAGTTTCCGGCCATCTCTCTGGTTACGGAAGTATTGAAGGAGAAGATTCTTGAGCGGGAGAGCACTGCATCCCCCGCCGTCCACATGTACTTGGGAGGAGGGAAAGCGGACGCCGAGCAGACCACGTCCTCTGGTGTCTCCCCTTCCATCACGTCCAACAGGTGGAGCGACACCTGGATGTTCTCTGGGGGATCTGCAAAGAAAAATTATTTACTTTTGACCATTATTATCAGTGGGGCGAGTTTCAGGGATTTTACATGGCAAAATGTCAAACCGCGTATCTTTAAAAAAATAAAAATTTCGTAAATTTAAAACCTCACCCTTATCACTTCTATGTCCAGTCTGACTGACATTGCGCAGGGTGTATTGTTTTGACATTCTTATTGGATAATGACTATTATAAAAACCGTATAAGTACAAAAGTTTTCACTTCAATTTTTAGGAATTATAATAAACTACAACGATTTCTGAGATTTCTAAGAAAGAACCATCAAAAGAACCATTATACCTACATATATACGTTATAATGCCTCAATACTTTTCAGAGAGCAAATAATCAAGCATTTTTTAAATAGTTCAAAAGTATGAAAGCAAAGCAGAGAATAAACCACAATGCATAAATAAATGGCATCGTTCTAATGCAATAATAATAAAAAATATTAGATGAGCTATAATTAGTTTACACTTCCTTCCTTCTCCTAAGAATATGCTTAATTTCTTGCACCTTATATGGAACGATATGTCCCTTTCGTATTGTAAAATATGCAATGAATTCCAAAATTAAAACGGCAAATTCCATTAAATGAATTCAAAATGCGTTATTTTCAAAACACGATATTTTATTACAGAAATGGCACTTTTATAAAACGATTTTGAATGCTCTTTATTTTCTTTAAGATATTTCATTTACTTAAAGAAGATTCAGACTTTATACTGAATACTTTTCTTTGAGTTATTTATACAGTACTCTTTTTCTCTACAAATGGGTTAATACATCTCTTTAATAATCCAATTATTGATTCCACTTCCATTCATTTCCTATGAACTACAAAACGGATATAGATTTATATATTGATCCAAATGTGTTATTTCATATGTGACGGATGAATTAATTTCTAATAAGAGAAAAGCTGACTGGCTGAACATTCGGATAGTTGAAAAAAAAAAAAAAAACGAATGAAATTTTCATTGTCGGGACACTCGAAAAGTTTTGATATTCGTTTAAAAGAACATTCCTTCTATTCCGAATTTGAAGGTTAAACCCATGATAAATTTTATATATTTCCTCAGTGCCTGTTTCTGCCATTGATTGGAATTCGATTATGAATTCAGGTTTGAATAAAATATAAAATCCGAAACAATCAGATGTTCCGTTTCCATTCGGCTGTGTAAATAATATTTACATAAAGTCTCGGCGAAAGCATTTCTTTCATATTTTACGTCCCATCCCTGTTTTGTTTATTTTCCAAAAACCAACAAATTCTATTTTTATCAAAGGCATTACATTGTCCTTTTTCTGAATTGTAGAAATGTTTTTGGTAGCAGAAATTTTAAAGCTATCTGAAATCGCTTTCTGTGTCCTTCACTTTAAATTGAAAATAAATAAATAAAAATGGTTTGTCTTTCCAAGTTTGCATCAATATCAGCGCAACTGCTTTCTTCCTCTTAAAAATACAGAGAATAAAACAGTCAGTAATTCAAAAAATAAAAATCTTTCTCCGATTCTTCCAAATTCCTAGGGCAAATAAATCTCCCCACAAGTGTATTTGATCTTATTTTGCAGCAAAATCCATTCATATCCAGGCGGACGAAAAGGAAAAATAAATCCAAACCTCGGGTTAATTCTAAATTCTTTTGAAAGTATGGGGCGTCATTTTTTTCAGTTTATCCTAAAATCAGGAATTCTCTGCAGGAGGAATTCTTTTTTTCAGAGACATTATAATTGTTTTTGTCGCATTCTTTCTTCACCAAGGGGGGCACGATAAATGTAATTACAAAGTAAGGACTGTTTTAATGACTCTAAGAATGTTTCCTAATGATGAATTTCTCAATGTAATTACTCAATAATTCTTCTCTCAAAAGATATATTGTTCATTTGAAGCAACTTTCTCTCTTAGCCGTTTCTTTCTCCTTCTAGTCTTGGACTAGAAGTTCCTTTGATCGTGAAACTGATATAATTTTGAAAGCAGTGCCAACTCGATATGGGTCGAATCATAACTTCCGAATAGGTAGTCTTAAATATGTTAGATTTAAATCCAGTTTTGAAGTTATGTGATTATTTTGTTGAGAACCACACATCCGTCTTAACTTTTATCAGATGACGTGGGTGATACTTGAGATAGTGCTCACCATCTAAGCGGCAGATAAATTTGGAAAGGATCGATGGGAGATTAAATTTTCTCTACACATACATATCTCGCGGGTCATTGTTTGAATCTATTCCGAATACGGTGCATTATTAAAAGGATATTAAAAGCTCGAATTCAAATAATTTTTGTGTTTGAAATATTAACATGTTGACTATAGTGTCATTCACATTCGAGTGACAGCAAAAACTCTCAATCGATGGGGCAAGTAGAACAAGCCTACGTTTAGTTTATATCTCCTTGGTTTAACAAGTTGTTCCGAACGTGAATTTCCTGATGTATGAATCCTTTACGCATGTATGAATCCTGTGATTCATACATTCACGATTACAGGGAACGTGATAAACATTAAATACTGCGTTCAATCATATCGTCTGAAAGGAAATCCATTTTTTTTTTCTTTATATAAAAATTACGTACCTAATCAGATAAAACATAAAATGGGATTTTTTTTATAAATTATTTTCAAAAATAATGTTTCTAACAATATTAACATTTAAAGTAGCAAGGCGTGAAATTTTCCATCAGAATATCAGTGTATTTGATGCTCGCAGCATTCACAAGAAACATATTGTGTTTTGAAGCTTCTTTCAAGAATCACATTTGAAATTGTTTTAACCTGTACTTTATTTCTAAAGAAGAATATATTGAATATATTCCACAAACATTCGTAACATAGTAACCAAAATGCGTGAATTCGTGCTGTGAGTTCATAAGATATCTTTCTTCCAATGTTAAATCCCATTCTATATTTAATGCCATCATTCAGACTGTCAGGATAAGAAGTGAAACATGCTTTGGAGCGTTTAGAGTATCGCCACAATGAAAAAAGAACATTCGCTTGAGAAAAAAAAATGGTTAAGCAAATCTCTCTAGGATCCAGCTGCATTTTAAATTTTTGAAAATATATTTTGGGCAAATTAATCACACATTTTCTGCTGTTAAATTTACGTTTCTGATAGCCAACAAACAAAAGTCTCGAGGCACAATCCTTTTTTGAATGATTAATACAAAATCTTTTTTTTTTATTTATCATAACTTTGATACATGAATAACATTTTCTCTTCCCTCTCTAAGCACCATACTTTTGCAAAATGCATCGTTTTAATTTCTAGGTCACGCAAAGAAAGAAATGCAATAATCTATCAGATCGAGAGCCTATGAGATATAAAACGGAATTACAGTATCAAAATTCGGTGCAGCGACAAAAACAGAGATGAATGAGTATTTGCGATTTTCCCCCGTGGCACAAGTTATGGAAAAGCCTCACTCAACAAAATTTTTCAATAAAAAGCTGTTTATAACGCCTTTCTGCCCCGGAGGATTATGAAAAGCTAATGGCTGTAATGCAAATAAATCAATCAACGATAATTTTGCAATCGCAGTTTTGCCTTTTTTGAAAGGAAATGAAATGAGAATATTGTACTCCTTGGAGTCTGAAGCAGTTATGATTTTGTAATCGGAAAGAAGTTTTTCAGATTTCGTGAAATTGTTCAAATGCTATGGATATTTTTCTTTTTATTCTGTTTGAAATAATATGAGTTGACGCTGAAAATGTATCTAGCAAGGCAATTTTACATTTACATGCTGACATTAGATTCATGCCATTAAACTGAGTTATGGCGATCAAGCAAAAGAATATTCTTGGTCCAGTACTTCTTGGGTTTGAAAGCCTTCCAGAGTATCATGCTGTTTCTCTTTCTGAAGAGAATTAGAAATAACTTTAAGTCGTTTATTGTTTGAATACCTATTAATATATTTCTGAATAACTTTTCGATAACTTGTACATAATGTATCAAATCTCTTTTTCCAAGGAGTACCAGGAAATGTATTTTGTTTCTTTTCATTTATTTGTCAGAAAATATAGGATACACCGGTGAACAGCTAGGAAACAAACACAAAAAAAAATCTCTGAATATTTGAATATAAAATATGGGGACTTTTTCGACAATCTTTGTCTTAATTTATTACTCATGGGACATTCTCACTTCTCCAAAGAGTAATGATAAAGAAAAGCAGTATGTACATTAACACTTTCAAAGAGAGAAAATTTCTACACTTTCACACGCAGTGCTTTACACCCCCCACTTTAAAGATGATATTAAGAATGCTATTTTATTATCAAAAATATATTTATCTCGAAAAGGTAAGGAATATGCAATTCTTAATAAGGTATTTAAAATCTACTTTCATCAATATTATTCGAAACGAATTTAATTAAATGCAATTTATGTTTAACCTTTAAAGTTTATCAGATGACAAAAATTTAAAATTAAAAATTAAATGTCTCTTGTTACACAACTTTTTCAATAAGTAGATTCTTCTACAATAAATATAGGGCCGGGATAGCCTGAGTGGTAGAAGGTTGTATTTGCATCCTTTGGACTGCGAACTCGTACCTAGCTGACCGAAGACTCTCCGTGTACATGGTGGCTAGTACATACATAAGTCTGTTGTGGTCACAAAGTACCCCAAGTCGAGACAATACCACTGGGGGTACTGGATAAGAGATGATTGTTCTCTGATTCAGGTCTAAACTCCGGACTGTTAATGAGTGAATGAAATATATGAATGAACTCCGCCTCGTAAAAAAGACTATGACACATGAGTAGCTAAGGCGCACTCTTGTCCCTAGATGGCGCTACTGAAACAAGAAACATTAAAACTCGGCTTAAAGCCGCTGACTTTATCAGCGTTTATGACAAATGCCATAAGCAACAACAACAACGCAATAAATATTCTACATAAACTTAACATTTTTTTAAACATTAGAAAAGAAAATTACATACATTCTATCCTGAAGAGAGTGGAACTATTAACAGATGGCCCAAGCGCATTGGAGGAGGAGAGGCACGTGAAAGTGGAGAAGTCAAAGCTGGTTGCGGGCAGGTGGCTGAGACTCCAGGAAAGGCTGCTGACGACGGAGCGCAGGACGTTCCTTTTGGGATCTGGATCTAGAACCAAAGTCTCTGTCACGAAGAATTTAGACTCGTGCAGGGAATCGGTTCCGCGAAACCACGTGACGTTGCAAAGAGGGTCGCACTCCACGTGGCACATGAGGCGAACGGCCGAGGTGTTCCGGGCAGCCCCGGACTCTGGAGGAAGGGCTCGAACGAAGGAGGGTGGAGCTGTTTGGATAAAAAGATGCAAGTTTAAAATTCTTCAAATTCACATTGCATATAATTCTAAGTGTCGAACTCAAATTATTTTTTTTTTATCCTTTTTACTCTTATTTTCATGATATCTCGCGAGAAAAGGGGAAAAAGGAACAAAAAATAATTTTCTGCTAGGGTTTCTGCAAACTTTTTTTTCTCTGATTGTTTCCCTGATTAGTTTATACATATGAACAATGAATTTACATTTTCATTATCAATATTTACTTGATCATTTCCAAATTCTTTAGAATTCACAGAGGGGAAAATAAATAAAAAAATTATTTTATAATAAGTAAATAATGCCTTTTTTCCTCAGTTCCTGTGATTTGTGTTTCTTTTAACAGATAGTAAAAAAGAGCAGATATTTACAATCAGAATGTAACAGAGGAAAAAGTATATAGTTTGGAACGACCAGACACTAATTTATCTTGTTGGAGGCCCTGATTAAGTTTTTGAAACTCTCGGAAAGATGACATATATGCAAAAGCACATTTCAAATTGCCAGTCATTACGAATTAAAAATTCAAATTTCCCAAATTGAAACTTTATATATGGAAACATATTTTAACAATAGTGTAATCAAATAAAAGAAGCTTCTGAAATTTTAAAACTTCGATTTATTTCATTCGACAAAAGAGCAAAAGAGACCAAGACTTTTCCCTTCAGTGATTTTACCATGAGATTTTAATAGCGATTTCTTTGGCACGTGTAGTTTTGGGAAAAGGGAAATAAGGCATCTTTAAAAGAATATGGTAAGCATTATGGATTTCTCTCCTTTCACTCAGGGTGTGAGAGCTAGCTGAAGTGAGCAGTTTCATAGTGCGCATGTATAAATATTTAAATAAAAAGTGGCAATTGTACCAGGAAATAAGAGACCATTTTGGAATGAAATTAACATGGGCTAAATTAAGAAAATTAGGATTTAAATTAGAGTAAAAAATATTATTATATATATATATTAATTTCAGAATTTCC